>PITA01002259.1:42180-135615 GCA_004023965.1 Spilogale gracilis | reverse complement strand
CAGCTGGGGGCATCTCATTACCTGACTTCAGGCTTTATTACAAAGCTGTGATTACCAAGACAGCATGGTACTGGCACAAGAACAGAGAAATAGACCAATGGAACAGAGTGGAGAGCCCACATATGGACCCACAAATCTATGGTCAAATCATCTTTGACAAAGCAGGAAAAAATATCCAGTGGAGAAAGGACAGTCTCTTCAATAAATGGTGCTGGGAAAATTGGATAGCTACATACAGAAGAATGAAACTAGACCATTCTCTTACACCACACACAAAGGCAAACTTGAAATGGATGAAAGACCTCAACGTGAGGCAGGAATCCATCAAAATCCTGGAAGAGAACATAGGCAGTAACGTCTTTGACATCGGCCACAGCAACTTCTTTCAAGACACATCTCCAAAGTCAAAGGAGACAAAAGCGAAAATGAACTTCTGGGACTTCATCAAAATAAAAAGCTTCTGTACAGCAAAGGAAACAATCAACAAAACAAAGAGGCAACCCACAGAATGGAAGAAGATATTTGCAAATGACACTACAGACAAAGGGCTGGTATCCAAGATCTATAAAGAACTACTCAAACTCAACACCTAAAAAGAAGATGAACACATCAAAAAATGGGCAAGAGACATGAAGAGGCACTTCTCTGTAGAAGATATACAAACGGCTAAGAGACACATGAAAAAATGTTCAGCGTCACTAGCTATCAGGGAAATTCAAATCAAAACCACACTGAGATACCACCTTACACCAGTCAGAATGGCCAAAATTAACAAGACAGAAAACAACAAGTGTTGGAGAGGCTGCGGAGAAAGGGGAACCCTCTTACACTGTTGGTGGAAATGTGAACTGGTGCAGCCGCTTTGGAAAACAGTGTGGAGATTCCTTAAAAAAATAAAGATAGAGCTACCCTATGACCCTGAAATTGCACTACTGGGCAACTACCCCAACGATACAGATGTAGTGAAAAGAAGAGACATATGCACCCCAATGTTCATCGCAGCATTGGCCACAATCGCCAAACTGTGGAAAGAGCCAAGGTGCCCATCAACAGATGAATGGATAAAGAAGATTTGGTACATATATACAATGGAATACTATGACTCCATCAGAAAGGACAAATATCCAACTTTTGTAGCAACATGGACTGGACTGGAAGAGATTATGCTGAGTGAAATAAGCCAAGTAGAGCAAGTCAAGTATCACATGCTTTCACTTACTTGCGGTGCATGAGGGGTGAACTGGAGGACAATGGGAGAAGGAAAGTAAATGGGAACTAGGGTAATCTAGGGAGGGAAACGAAACAACAGAGACTTTGGACACAGAAACAAACTGAGGGACTTGGAAGGAGGGGGGTAGAGGGATGGGAGAGCCTGGTGGTGGGTACTGGGGACACCTAAAGCGTGGAGCACTGGGTGTGGGGAATGGGGAATGAATCTTGGAACACTGGAAAAAAAAATTTAGTAACAATAAAAAAAAAAAAAAGCTGTTAGGAATATAGAGACCTAAAACAATGGTCATGGGTAAATATAAAGTAGATTCTTTTAGAATTATGTTGTATATTGTTTAGACAACTTTAATGAGATAAATTTTATTTTATGTATGTCTTCCCTGGTTTATACAGTTGTCAAAAGTCAAATTCGTTCCTATAGTGGATGAGTGCACAGTAGTTAAACTATAATAAGTCACAAAAGGAGTTTCAGGACTTTTTCACATTCTCAAATGCTCCAGGCCATTCAAGTATCACTAAGATAATTCTCTAGAAGTGGCCATTATTTTCAAAAGCTGATGTGATTTGCCCTGATCCTGATCATTCTCCATTGCTGTACTTTAAATTTTTGCCCATGTCTCCCCTTGATCACACAGATACAGTGTGTCAGCAGAGCACACTCCATATGCCACTCATTTGAAAGTTGCTCATGATAACTCAGGAAGAAACCAACAGTAATGACTGTATGATTATTTGTGAGATTCTCCCATTTATAGCCACCATTATCAAAACATAATATTAGTGAAGGATACACATGCAAATACAGATATATGAATTACTCATCTAGATTATCAACTCTTTTTTTTAAGATTTTATTTATTTATTTGACAGAGATAGATCACAAGTAGGCAGAGAGGCAGGCAAAGAGAGAGGAGGAAGCAGGCTCCCTGCTGAGGAGTGGCCCAGGACCCTGATATCATGACCTGAGCTGAAGGCAGAGGCTTTAACTCACTGAACCACCCAGACACCCTAGGTTATCAACTCTTTACTGGCACAAAGAACTTTATCTTTTTAAATATTATTTCCACCAATAATATAATGTGGGTAGGGGAAGCATTCCAGCAATAACTAATATGTAACAGCGGCTGAACCCATCTTAAACTCTGCCAGTATCAAGAGCCCCAAGGATATAAGGACAGGATGTTCAAAATCCATCTGCACCTTCTTGCATCCACCCCAGGAGCAATAACAACAAATATCACATGACAATCAACAATTATTTGTGATTGTTGACAGACAATTATCTCTTTTTATCTGCAGAACAATGCTATGACATAAGCATTACAACTTGATTTTTCACATGAGAAAACTACAGTTTAGAAACTGAAGATATAATCATATTGAAAGGCTAGTATGATTGGAATTCAATTTAACTCCAAAATCCATTGTCTTAACCACAATACACCGTCGGCTTTCCCATTCCTACCAGTAACTCAAAACCAGATTTTACGAAATCCAGAATATTTCACAATGAAAATGCGCAGTTCCTAAACTCAGGTTAAATGTCTGTAGTACAAGTTGGACACCTATCTCTCTGGTTTAACCTTCTGGTTTAAGCTTTGCTTCAGGAGTAGAGTGAACCAGAAGACAAAATCTACTTCATAATGAGAGACCTGACATTGACAATCTCTTTTATACTAGCTCTAGATTCTGTAACAGAAAACCTCTGCAAGAATAAGCACAAAAACAGTGTAGGTACAAAGAGAAAGTTTGTTAATCCCCCCCTTTCTCTCTGTCACACACACACACACACACACACACACACACATACACACACACAAATCAGACGTAAGATACTGAATGACTCTTTTTTTTTTTTTTAAGATTTTATTTATTTGACAAAGAGAAATACAGCCAGAGAGGGAACACAAGCAGTGGGATTGAGAGAGGGAGAAGCAGGCTTCCCGCCAAACAGAGAGCCCCATGTGGGACTCGATCCCCGGTCTCCAGGATCATGACCTGAGCCAAAGGCAGTTGCTTAACCAACTGAGCCACCCAGGCGCCCCCTGAATGACTCTTAATAATGGGTATCATCAGGGTGCCTAGGTGGCTCAGTTGGTTAAGTGACTAACTCTTGATTTTGGCTCAGGTCATGGTCTCAGGGTCCAAGGATTGAGCCTTGGGTCAGGCTTCATGCTCAGTGGGGAGTCTGCTAGAGATTCTCTCTCCTTCTCCCTTTACCCCGCCCCTGACTCTCTCTCTTCCTAAAATAAATAAATCTTTAAAAAAACGGGTATCACCTAATCTTAGATATAGAGGAAAAACACCATTACTGTTAAACAAGAAGAGAATAATGAAATTCTTTAATAGAAAAAATTGTCAAATTGCCAAATCGCTAAATCACCACTAAATACAAAATACTCTCTGGAAACATATGTAGAATAGAAAAATAATTTTACAAAAGGTGGTTTGTCATGGGTAATAACAATCTCCTAAATAAGTGGCAATCTGGCTGATATCTTTGCCTTAAAATGATAGCTCTTGAAGACCTGTGAAGGCTGAATTATAAAGATAAAACAGAAAGATCCTAAGATTACTACAATGGCCCAGATGAGAAACTGTCATATCCTGAAATAAGGAAGTGGTAACAGGAATGAAGACAACCGGATTTAAGAGGTAAAAAAAAAAAAAAAAGTACTAGATAACACTTGATGATTGCTAAAGTGTGGAAGTAGAGAAATAAGATACCTCTAAAATTAATCTGTTTAATGTTGTTAGAGGTAAGATTAATCAGGATTGTCTACATCATTTGTGGAGCCTAGTGCAAAACATGAGGCCTCTTATTCAAAACTACTAAGAATTCCAAGATGGTAACAGTAGAATAGTAGAAACAAGCACAGGACCCTTCCATGGGCCAAAGTCATGGAGCCAGTCCTGAAATTAATTAATCAATTTTGTAGAACATCAGTCAGGGAAGCAAAAGAAAATAAGTCAGAAATATTACCCAACCAACATTTTAGATAAATGTAGTATTAGAAAAAGACAATGAACAAAACTGAATCTCTCACATGGCCTCCTCCTCTGTCCTCATTTGGAATTCTTTCATCTGTGATTATTCTGCCTCTCTAAGCAAACTTTGCCTCTTACCACAGGGTGGGGATAGATATACCCTCTCAGGTCTTGGCACTCTGGGAGAGCAGCAGAGCCCCACCACATCACTGAGATCCCTCAGTGCCTTAACAACAGAAAAACTGTGTGTGTGTGTGTGTGTGTGTGTGTGTGTGTGTGTGTGTGTGTGTGTGTAGAAGGTGAAAGGACCTCACTGTCCTGCCCTGCCTTATTCTTCAGCCCTGCATTCCCCAACACCTTCTGGGTTCTGGTAGAGCTGAGGTATTATTCCTCACAACATTTCCAAAACCAGGACACTGCCTGTGGTTGGATCCCAACTCCTAGTGTCTTGGAGCCAATATGAAAGCCATCATGAAAAAGGACTTCAACTTCTTCCTCCATTTTGACCACAGTCTGCACTTTCTAACTGATTAAGTTCTCCTTTCCAGCTAATCTTCTAAGTCAGGCAAAAGACCCAGAGCTCAAAACATCCCATGATGGGAACCAAAACTACCACCCCAAGCAATAAAGACCTTGAATGATGGACCCCAAGACAATGATCAACCTGACCTTTACTGCCCACCTGCATATACCTGCAGACCTTTGTATCTCATTTTCCTAATATAAGCCTGGAAGTATTTTCAGCACTTTGGAGACAGCTTTTGGAACACCAGTCCCCTGTTTTCCCAGTGTGGGCCTCGCTGAAATAAACTCCTTTCATTTTTCACCACCATTACTCTCTGCCTTTGGATTTTGTCAGTGGCGAGTGGCCGAGCCTGGTCTGTTTGGAACCCGGGAACAAGGTGTTATTAGACCCCTGTTCCCCAGTTACACTCATTATCACTGTGGCCTCTTCTCTGGCCTGTCATTGGGATTGACATCTACGTAACAAAGGTTGTAGAAGAGAAGTAGGGAGGCTTGCTCACCTTGCAGTTAAGTGTGTCATTGACAACCAGGCAATGAGACACAACACTGCTTATTTCTTTTTCACAGTCCAGAGCACATTCCTTTTGCCATCAAGTGATTCCCCCACCACCCTGTCCCACCCTCTTAGAGAGAGAGAGAGAGAGAGAGAGAGAGAGAAGAGAGAGAGACAGCTTTTTAAACACAGGTCACACTTTTATACTGATGTGGATGTGCACGTATGGGGCAGGGCGAGTAGGGAAATTAGACCTGTGTTCCTGCAGTAACAGTGAGAACTTCCTGACATGGGATACAATTCCCAAGCTGGAATTAGGGGAACAGAGGAGGGCTCCTGGCCTGTTACTGCCAATTCAAGGTGTGGCAGGGTAAAGAAGGCATCTCCTTGTGTGAAAGAGACCGAAATTCTTAAGTGTACCTCTGTTTCTTTCTATGCTATTATACCATTGAAGCTGTCCTCACTTTCATGACAAACAAAGCCATGTCTCCATCCACTTCTGTACCCAAAATATCCAAAAAGATAAATCATAAAAGCATAAACTAGAATGCCAAATGAAAATTTAACTACTGTAACAAAATATGATGAATATAATCAACTAAATCCATTAAAATAAAATATGTGGGTGCCTAGGTGGCTCAGTTGGTTAAGCGACTGCCTTCGGCTCAGGTCATGATCCCGGAGACCCAGGATGGAGTCCCACATTGGGCTCCCTGCTCGGCAGGAAGCCTGCTTCTCCCTCTCTCACTCCCCCTGCTTGTGTTCCCTCTCTGGCTGTGTTTCTCTCTGTCAAATAAATAAAATCTTAAAAAAATAAAAAATAAAAAAATAAAATAAAATATGTATCTTGGGTTGAATCTTTTTCCTTTTTTTTTTTTAAGATTGTACTTATTTATTTGACAGAGAAAAACATAGCTAGAGAGGGAACACAAGCAGAGGGAGTGAGAAAGGGAGAAGCAGGCTTCCCACTGAGCAGGGAGCCCGATGCAGGGCTCTATCCCAGGACTCTGAGACCATGACCTGAGCCAAAGGCAGATGACCAACAACTGAGCCACCCAGGTGCCCCTTGGGTTGAATGTTTTAATCTTAATAGATTTTGTCTAAAACAGACACAAGAGGGGCGCCTAGGTGGCTCAGTTGGTTAAGCATTGTCCAGTTAAGCAACTGCCTTCGGCTCAGGTAATGATCCTAAAGACCCGGGATCGAGTCCCACATCGGGCTCCCTGCTGGGCGGGAAGCCTGTTTCTCCCTCTCTCACTCCCCCTGCTTGTGTTCCCTCTCTAGCTGTGTTTCTCTCTGTCAAAGAAATAAAATCTTAAAAAAAAAAATAAATAAAACAGACACAAGGGTGCTTAAAAATAAAATTTCCAAATAAATATAAAAATGAAAGTAACCATAGCTACATCATTCAACATTAGAAAAGGGAAGCAGGTATGGCCATATTCATATCAAACTAATATTTAAACTTTCGAGACCAGATGATGTGTTTACTTATATTTATAAACATAATGCATAGTATTTGTTTAAGACTTAGTGAGATACATTCATGAGAATGGATTCCTAAGTCATAAAATATCAGAAATGCAGAGGGCACTTTTAGGCTGTATGAAACACTAGCTCACAACTAACAGCTAACAATAGACCCAGACATTCTAATTCTTCTACTTTGTATTTTTTACAATGTTCCTCAGCACACCTTCTAACATTTTCACTCCCTCTTCAGTCACTCCAGTTTTCTTTGGCATCTATATTTCATAACAACATAGGTAACTTGCAAGTTTTGAAGCAGAGCAAATAGACTGGCAATTCATTGAACATATTTTATTTCATTTTATAGATACATGAAAAGGAACAGCATTTTGGCCCTTGGCACAATTCTTCTATCTCCTTTTCCTAGTTGGATCTCCCAACGACTTCAAAGAAAAATGTTCTGTGAAAGAAGTGAGCAAGGTTTGTACTATATAAACTGTAGGTTTTTTTCATATCAAGACATGTAAATAACAATAATTCACTTTAGTTAAAAACTAATAAAAAAAGAGAGCAACAAAAACAAAACAAGTAAACAAGTTTAAAAACCTCCCACTATTAAAATCTCCTTGCCTTATTATAATAGATAAAATTTCACTAAGTCCAGGCACTAATAATGTATGATTTTTACAAAGCTGTATTATAGTAACAATTGTCTCAGAAGGGCATGTGGGTGGCTCAGTTTGGTTAAGCAACTGCCTTCTGCTAGGGTCATGATCCCAGGGTCCTGGGATCAAGCCCCACATGGGACTCCTTGCTCAGCAGGGAGGCTGCTTCTCCCTCTCTCACTCCCCCGGCTTGTATTCCCTCTCTCACTCTCTTTCTCTGTCAAATAAATAAAATCTTATAAAAAAAGAAAACTGTCTCAGGAGAATGATGCAGAAATCTCTCAAAAGCAAAAGCAAGCCATTAAACTGTTACTTATTCTAAAGCAGCACTATTCTTTCTTCAGGGTAGTCAAGGACCTATTCCCCACCTTGTCTAATATGGTATCCATTAGCCTTATGTGCTCATTTAACAATTCTATTGTACTCACAGTTGGGAATCTGGTAGGCAGGTGTGAAGTGAAAAGTGAAACCAGTCCTAGAATTTATGGGTTAGTGCTGGAGACAACCAACAAAAAAAGGAATAAATAAAGAGATTCAAATGGGAACTGATATGAAGAAAAGTATGACACACATTCATATTTGTATTCCCAAAAACTTTTCAGTAGGTTGCTAATACAGTTTCTGTTAAGGGAATTTTCCATTTCAAATAAAAATGAATGGGGAAATATCATCCAATACAGAAAACTGGGTTAGTGGATCCTGAAGGGGGAGGGTAAGGTATACAGAGTAGACTGTCTGTTCTACTATCTCTATTTCCCTTGTTGTGACTAAACTCCCACTCTCATATCAGCTCTACATATAAAAAGTTTCAGTGCATTGTCCCAAAGCTCAATCATTCTAGATTGCTTGATCATTCTAGATAAATGAAATCATCTATGAATCATTTTAGATAAATCTAAATTGCTTAATAATTCTAGATAAATGATATCATATCCCACTCAGCAGAATGGTAAAAAGTCACAAAATATGCCTCAGTTTTTTTAAGCATGGCATCCAGACAACCAAAACTGTCAAAAGATGCATGGAGACAAATAAATATTATGAACATAAACTTTCTTGTAATAATGTTAATATCGAATCTTCATATTTTTGTTAGTTTTAGAAATTAATTGATTATCAGCAAGTAAACTTAATCATTATTTTTTCTTCTAATTTCTGGTATTGTTGTCATACATTTCTTCCTGAACCTATCTTTCTTAACTAAATGCCTTCTTAACTTTTTTTTCATTCTCTTTGTTAGAAGAACTCTGTGTGTGGGGTGTGTGTGTGTGTGTGTGTGTGTGTGTGTGTGTGTGTGATGCTGGGTTAGGGAAAGGTTAAACTGACCTGAAGCAAATCTTGTAGTCCAGGGTGTGAAGAAATATTGCATGAAGTATTTTTAAAAATATATCATAATAATTTTATTAATTTGGGTCTTCTCCCTTTTCTTTTGAATTACTTTGACCAATGGTTTATCGATCTTATTGATTCTTTCAAAGCACCAGCTTCTAGTTTCATTGATGCGTTGTACTGTATCTCTAGTTTCTGATTCATTCATCTCTGCTCTAATCCTTATTATTTCCCATCTTGTGTGAGGGGTTGATTTAATTTTTTGTTGATTTTCCAGTTCTTTAAGGTGTAATGAGAGTTGATGTATTCGGGATTTTTCAATTTTTTTGAGTGAGGCTTGGATGGCTATGAATATCCAACTTTTGTAGCAACATAGACTGGATTGGAAGAGATTATGCTGAGTGAAATAAGCCAAGTAGAGAAAGTCAAGTATCACATGGTTTCCCTTACTTGCAGTACATAAGGGGTAACCTAGAGGACAGTAGGAGAAGGAAAGTAAATGGGCAGTAGGGTAATCCAGGGAGAGAAACGAAACAACAGGGACTTTGGACACAGAAACAAATTGAGGGACTTGGAGGGAGAGGGGTGGGGGGATGGGAGAGCCTGGTGGTGGGTACTGGGGGCACCTATTGCGTGGAGCACTGGGTGTGGGGAATTGGGAATGAATCTTGGAACATTGGAAAAAAAAATTAAGTAACAATAAAAAATATATATATATATCATAATATACTTAATCTACACACAGGCTTTAGTAATGCTGAGTCCTTGGGAATTCCATAAAGAAGCATAATTGTTGACTGCTTATTTTCATAATTACATAATAAATATGTAAACCAGATGAAACTGATATAAGTGGAAATACATCAAACATTTATATTAGAACCTAAAACAGAAAGTTTGGCTCTTCCTATATAAAGATTATAAATCATATTGGTAATTGATTGACTCCTCTTATTTGTGAAAAGTATTAATCAAGGAAAAAATTACATATACATATTTATAAATACATATGTACATATGTAATATTAATATTCTAAGGCATGTTGAAGTTCATATGAAATGAATATATCTCTGGGATTTATTTTTTTTTAAGATTTTATTTATTTATTCGACAGAGAGAGAGAGAGAGAGCACAAGAAGGGGGAGTGGCAGGCAGGGGAAGAGGCAGACTCCCTGCAGAGCAGGGGGAGCCTGATGTGGAACTCGATTCCAGGAACTGAACTGAAGGCAGTCGCTTAACAAACTGAGCCACCCAGGTGCCCCTAGGATTTGTTTTTATGTGATGAATTCACCAATGAAAAGTGAATTATATGAATTATAAAAATGTGGAAACAATTTGTGATAAATTGTGATAAATTGTTTAGCAACAGCTTGGAATATACTTTGGGGATATTTACTTTTTGCTTCTCTATGTGAAGTCAATGCTCAAACGATTTCTAAAACTGTAATGTTAATTTTTTTAAATTATTTTAATCCAGAGAAGGAAAAATTTGCTGATCCCAGAGTAGAAACATAAAAATTTATATTCATTATAATAATGGGAATTAAAGAAAATCATTTAATTTCTCATAATATTCTTATGAGGCAGATCTTATTCCCTTTCCACAGAGAAGGAAACTGGTACCTACAAATATGAACTAAAGTGTCTATATCGCGCAGTTAGCAGGCTATAAATACTTTTGAGGGCCATAACTATCTTATTCTTTTCTGAACTTACAGTGTATATAGTTAGGAGAGTGACTGACATATCATAGGAATGCAGTATATGTCTGTTCAGTTGAAATAAAGTATTGGAGCTGGAAATAAAAGTGAGTATTTTTTAGCATTAAAAATCATCTGTCCACTGTGTTATATAATGCTTGTAGAATAAAGAATATTTTGTCACAAGATATTGTGCATTACATTGCAATTCCCTCCTGCTTAACTTTCTTTAATGTGAAAAAGCAATTCTGGTTTTCTGAAATATACACTAACTATATTCCCCCCCAAGCCACCCAAAACCATAAAAGTAACTGAAATCAGGAGCCTAAGGTGTTAGAGGATGGAGATAGAGGAATCCCATGAAATTATGGACATAAGAAATATATGTCCTGGATTTGAAATGTCCAGGAAAACAAGGATGAACAAAATAGTAGAAGATTACAAGAAGAAAATTCCAATGAATAAGAAATTGACAACTATAGAGACTTTCTCCAGAGTATGCTTTTGAATCCTAGATTGTGTGTCCTGATGGCTATGGACCAAGAGGCCTCTACCCTTAAGTGGTTCCATGTGTATGTCAAAATCTTTTGCATCCCTTAGGGCTCTCAGCACGGTGCTTTAAGTATGGTCATATCTTGGTACCATGGATCTACAGAAGGTCCAGAGTAAACCTAAGTTACCTAAGGAGGGAAAGATATGGTTGCTCTTTAAAACAGTCTAAAATGAAATTTGGATCTACAAACACATAATTAAATGGTTATTGTGGATAAAACAATGTATTTTGGTGTTTAAGGAAAAAATAGTTGTATATTCCAAATAAACATATTTTTAAAAGTATGAGGAATATAAGATGAATATGAATACATTTACCATAAATCCTAGCACATCAGAACAATGAAAAATCAAAGAATCTTGAATAACATTAAGATAAATGGATGTTTTATACACCAGGAGTTAACTCATTAAATTGATTATCACATGAGGTTATAAAGTGTAAATACATAAACAGTTTAAGGAATTGTATTAGATGATACATAACTGTACATTATTAAAGATAACAAGGAGATACTGATGAAAAGATCAATCACTTCTGACACTGATATCAGTGAGGTCAACAACATCTTTCATAAAATAATCTTTGATGCAATACCAGTATGAATCTAAGGCTGCACATCATAGGAATGACATTCTAATTCCCAAGTTTCTGAGATTTCTTTCTGAGCTTTATACTCTTTTAAAAAAATATTTTTAGGGGCGCCTGGGTGGCTCAGTTGGTTAAGTGGCTGCTTTTGGCTCAGGTCATGATCCTGGAGAACCAGGATCAAGTCCCACATCAGGATTCCTGCTCGGCGGGAGGCCTGCTTCTCCCCTCTCTCAGTCCCTCTGCTGTGTTCCCTCTCTAGCTGTGTTTCTCTCTGTCAAATAAATGAATAAAAAAATCTTTAAAAAATATATATATATTTTATGTGTCAAGGGGATTATGATGGATATTGGTAATTATACACCAAATTTTTTTCTTTGTTTATTTTATAATAGAGTTGTGAATGGGAGTTACTGACCATTTAGGGACAGTATTTTCCAGTCCTCCCTGTAGCTAGGTACAATAATATGGCTGATTTCTGGACCAGCTTGCATGTTACATCCCCAGTGCTTTTTTTCCTCCCCCTTTTCTAGAATGACTTTGGAGAACATTAATTGAAGATGACACAGCTGCCCTTACCTTGGGTCTCTGAATGATTTCATGGAGTACAACCATTCATTGACCTGGAATAGCTAATGTAGACCAGTAAAATAAATTTGTTTGTTTTACTTTGTTCTTATTTTTTGTAGTCTTTAAGTCACTGAATTATTTTGGGGCCCTGGCTAAAGGTTTAGTCAAATTAACTACTATAGTAATATAGTTCTGAAAGTTCAAACCCAGGTGTACTTCAATTATCATCATTTGATTACTTCATTCATTAATTCACTCAATTAATTTCTATGCGTCCCCATTAAAAAAATGAAACGTTCTTGGAATGTGGATATGATGGAAAATAGACTAGAGTTTACCTTTCAGGATATAGGAGTAGAAGTCAAGGATAACATGTAAATCACAAAGTCTAACTTATATATCACATATGAGGCAAAGTATTACTTCACCCTACCCAAAAAAGGAAAAATATCTAACTACTCTGGGAAGAAAATATTCGATAGTAATTATTCAGCATCCTCATATGCACCAGCTAATGTCAAGTGTCTCAGTACCAATTATACTAAAATGTTTTTGTGTAGATGAAAGAGTAAAGAAGTGCAGAAAATGGGATTTTACCAAACTCTAATCACATGAATTATAAAGAAAGATCTTCCAATTTTCCACTATTAAGAACTGAAATAGCTCAAAGGCCTAGTCAAAATTCCTTAATATATTCTTAAATGGATTTGAAATTTAAAATGTCAATAATTATCTCTTAAGTACATCCAACATTATTATATGTTATTGGCATGATACTAAAGACAAGGGATATGTGAAGTAAACAGATTGCTCCTAAGGTACATATTTTAGGGGCACCTGTGTCGCTCAGTCATTAAGCATCTGCCTTTGGCTCAAATCATGATTCCGGAGTCCCAGGATTGAGCCCCTCATCGGGCTCCCTGCTCCACAGGAAGTCTGCTTCTCCCTCTCTCATTTCCCCTGCATGTGTTGCCTCTCTAGAGCTGTGTTTCTTTCTGTCAAATAAATTAATTAATTAAATATTTTTTTAAATAACGTATATATTTTAAAAATTTTATATTGATGTTATGAAACATAAATTATGGTGAGTCATTGGATCAGTCCGTACCACATGAGTATGCAAATTTATTAGCATAGCACACCCTTGAGAACTGAGAAAGAAATTTCATAAATAAATTCTATGAATCAGTTCACATTTAAATTCAAAGTTCAACATTTAAAACAAAATTATAGTAAATCATTTTCTAGAATTACAAGAGTATTTTTGTACATTTTATAAAAAGTACTTATATTTTCTCTATAAACTACATACAGGAGTAAAAGAAACAATAAATACATATAAAAATAGAAAGTAAACAGAATTCAGACAGGGCAACAGGGAAACAAAAACAAGCTATAATTAATTAAGTAGGAGTTGTATTGAAAGATAAAATGAGAACCAAATAAAAGGCAGTATTTAGTGGCAAGTGTATGAAGTATGTAAGCAGAAGGGAAAGGACAATGAGGTTGGATTATAATAAAAATGATTCCACTAAGGCTAACAGAACTTGATTTAAAATAGAGCTAAAGCCAAATACTTTATACCTGTGATGTTCTCCCACCCCATTTTCTTACAGGTGCTCAAAGAGACTTCCAAAAAAGAGAGGAAGAAATTATGTTGTCACACAAAATAAAGAGGGATGAAAAGTCATCCTTATTACAAGTGTAGTGTTTAGTAGGAGAGGTGAGATAGTGTCAGGGCTGCCCACAGGAATGCCATGAGCAAGACAACCAGGTGACTCAGTCCGTTTCCAAAGAGTCCTGTGTTAAGTTTGTCCAGCCTAAAACTCGTTTATTCTATAATAGGTCGGAAGAATGTATTCTCTTTGATAGCTAAAACTAGGCACTATTGGTAGGGTCTTCTATATTATATTTCTTAAGATGTGGAATATGGAGAAGGTCAATATAGTAAAAATAAAAACACAATATTCAATCACACACACGTACAAACATGCATGGATGCACCAAACAAACAAAAACCCTTAAATCTCATTCTGTCTTTATTTTAGAGACAATTTTACTTAAATTAAACAAAGTGAAGTTCAATTAAAGGATATGACTCTGGCAAAGAGAACCCTGCAACTCAGAAAGGACTTATTTAAATTCCTCTGGGTTACAGCCCTTAGCATTTGCTAGTAAGACATTCTATACAGATTATATGAGATGTTCCAAAGCCAGACATTGAAACAACCATAGATCATTAAGTTACACATCTATTAAGCTAAAGGTTAAATAGTTTGAAGAAAGTGACAAGAATTCTCATAATAAATCATGGTTGTGAATTATGTAGAACACGGCTTGGTACAGAGTATTCCACCCACAAATATTAAGTAATGATGGTAGTACAACTTGTCTAATAACAATTACAATTTAATTTCTGTTATTTGAGAAGAGTCCACCAGGATCCTTTGGTGTTAAATCCAGAAAAAGTCTAGCCTCTGAGCAGCAAGAATGAATTAAGACCCTACTGATCATACTGCCCGTAATGTAACTACCTAGTTCGTTCACAGTATAAAATAGCAGCAATTTTATTTGCTGACATAAACTAAGGTTACTTTTCAGGTTGTCATGTCACAAGAGATGTAACTGACCACCACAGAGAGAGGGGAGAAGAGAGAAAGAAGAGAAGAAAAGTGGAGTTAAGAAAAATACAGGGATGTACAAGTGGCAACCGCTCTAGGAGGAACATTGGAGATTGTGACAGGGCCAGAAAGCAGCAGTCAGTACTGACAGCCATTGAGGCTTCAGTAAACAAGAGAACTCCACCAACCCATGGCCTGTAGAAGAGTTTATTGCTTAGGAAAGAGAGGTACCAAAGAGCTCTCTTGAAAACTTGATGCACAAATATAGGGCATAATCATTTCCAAATGTAACTGAACATTAAAAGGAAAAGTAACACAATCCAAGATATATCAAAACACAACCCCTACAAACATTTTTGGGTTTGTGCAGATGACTCTAATAAGGAATAGCACAGCAGGCATCTACAGATTGAGCTAGGAAAGTATTTTGTATGTCAGAGAAGAAAAGAATAATAAGAAAAGGAAGAATAAGAATAAGAAAGAGAAGGAATTAGAGGAGGGACAAAAGAGGAGAAGAGGAGAAAAAGACAGAGTTGGGGAGGGAAAGAAGGGGAAGAGGAGAGGAGAAAAGGAAGGAGGAGAGGGAGAATAGTAAAAATAGTTCTAGTCGGTCTTGACAGCATTTAGTATTCTAACATCCTAAATCCCATGTATTTGGGAAAGCTAATTATTGGGATAAGTCAGTGATCAACGTGCTAGATGGCTGAAGATTACTATGTAAAACAGCAAGCCCAAATGCAAATTGAGATTTTCGCTTCCTCAATAAGTATGCCTCACCACTGTTACCAGCTACAATAACATGGTATTACGGTACCACATAGTGGTTTCATTCAATAAACTTTTTAACATCTAATGCACTTCTCACTTGAAGCTACAGTAGGGTTCTATACACAGAAAAAAGTGAAGTAACACTGATTTCAAACAAGTTAAACCATGTAATCAACACGAATGGTCTGAATGGAGATGTTTAAAATCTCTTTATATAAACTGAGTCCCAGGTCTGATCTAGAGTCTAAAATCATACTTGAAGTAAAAACAAATGTAAAGAAAAATTGTGCCCATCTGAAGGGGGTATGGCTGACAAAGTAGGCAAGGAAAAGGAGTCACTGAAACACACATTAGCAGTAACTTCCAGGCACTGTGCTGGGGAAATGATCTTCTGTAAGACCAAAGGGGAGGTTTTACCTAAAAAGTGCAGATGCATTAACTGTAAGGCAATCTTAGCCTAATTCCTTTAAACAGATCCCACCATTGGAATTCCTACATCACTGAACGATACTCTGACAATTTACTTCCCTTTCAATTTCCCAGCTGAGAAAAACTATGAGTCAAGATAATCTGAATTGTTCCTGATTTAATGTTTATTCAAGTATTCTTCATTCTCATTTAATAACTGGAGACTCTGGTTTACATACACTTCTGTTAGTTCATGACAAATGGAGACTAAAATTGACATCAGAAGTATATTCATTGATCCTTCTGAACTTCTATTAACAGTACCTAGCAGGTCCCTTTCAGGGAAAGAGTTGATTATGTTGACCAGCCTGACAGCAAAAGGTGGGTGCAAGATGAAGTGAATTCTGTTGAACTGTATTCTATATAGATGTTTATTCCTTAAGTACTAAAAGAATATGTGTAATAGTCAGTCTTGTCTATAGAACAAGCCATAACATGAGATATTAAAAGTGATCCTATTTTCTCTTCTCCCTTCCTTTCATAAACATTTATTGAAAGCCCTATAAATACTCCAGGTAATGCAAAAATCTCTGCAAATGCAGAGATTCCTAAGGCTGAGTCCTACATTTACTCAATCTAGCAGAGTGGAAGGTCTTGAAAAGTATAATAGCAACAAAGTGTGTTAGTTGCAACGAGGAAGAAATATATGGGTTGAAAATATCAACTCATCAGTGGAAAAGACTAGAATTGAAAAAAATTCTGGAGTCAAGGTCTCAGTTTATTATTCTAAAAGTTTCCAGTCAATAAAGACCTGTTTTACTACAAATACTATATCTTTTAGTGATTTTTGTATATTTATGGCTTTTACTATTCATTGACATCCTAGATAAGTATGGGCTCCCAATTATATGTTTCAATTTTTCCCTGATGGTCATAGTAGATACAATCTGAGGCATAAATAATAAGGAAACTGGGCTAAATTTATATTTTATGTGGTTTGCCAAATTTTCTAAACAAAGATTTAAATCTATACTTATTTATATTAGGGTGAGTATATGTAACAAAGTTTTTGAGGTAATTTAGTCCTCATGAAGGCTAACTTCCTAAATTCCTATAATGTCAGTAAATTTAAGGATGAAATGGTTTACTTTCCTTCCCACCAGGGAAATGCACTCTATGCTAGTGAATAGGGTATGCAGGACATGACAAAGGGAATCGTACTCCTTTAAAGTCATATCAATTCTGGATTTAACGAGAAGGTTGTACTCATATGTAAAACATTTTTAACAGGTTAGAAATTTGGACAAGAATGGCACAACTGTAGATTTTAATCGACAATTTCAAAGAGTTTTCTTGATGAACTCTAAAAAGAATGCAAGAGTATACGAGCTACCAAAAAGCAAATATAAAAGAAACCCCTTGCTGACAAAGCAACCTTTTATCCTTCATACTTTATCTATGGCCTAGAGAAGATTTAACAGACAAATGTCACTGTGGATCAAATGTCTTCCTTCTAGAGCTTACTTTATTATATCTTAATTTAAAACATAAATTAAAGTCCTTAAAGGTAATAAAGTTAACAGGTAGATCAGATGCATTAAAAAAAGAAGCAGTTAATTCTATGCCAATTTTCACATTCAGAGAGATAATGCAAAAGATCAATGGGATTTAATAAGAAAAATGTTAAACTTAAAATATACAAGAAATGCCTCATCTCACTTTGTACATATTTGCATTTAATTTTCATAGAGAAGGATTTGCATTTATATCTCTACTCAGAAAGACTCTGGTTGAAAGTATCATCTTTATTAAATCTCAACTAGCTATCAAA
Source organism: Spilogale gracilis (assembly GCA_004023965.1). Classification (NCBI taxonomy): domain Eukaryota; kingdom Metazoa; phylum Chordata; class Mammalia; order Carnivora; family Mephitidae; genus Spilogale; species Spilogale gracilis. Next base: position 117,875 of record PITA01002259.1, on the reverse strand, counting down.
GAAACAACTACATTTTAGAGTAGTATCCCCACCCTGCAGGGTTCCAGTAAAGGAAATAATAAAGTGAAGAAGAAAAAAAAAAAAAAGATTGTTCTTTGAGAGAAAGAGGTCTAATTAAAAGGAGTCCCTAACAACTCCATGGATTAATTGGGAGCCAACTGAGATAATTGGGCCTATGGGAATATTATTACACCCATCATAAACTGCTTTTTTCACAAGTATAAGTTAAGTGCTTGATGCTTTAATTGGGTGTAACACTATAATAAAAGTAGGAATAATATAGAAAAATTAATATTTGGGAAGGCAATTTCCAGAAGTTCTCTAGCATCATTAATTGCTATTTATTTTTTTTCAAAGATGCAATTCTCTAGGTTTCTTGGAGCCACTTTGATAACAGTGTGGTTACAATTCTATCAATCAAAATATACTTGGGCTATTAAAAGTTGACCTGCAGACCACATGTAGTTGCTTTGCAATTAGAAATTCAACAAGATCACATCACTTTGTGATTGAAGTTAAAAATGGGCTGCTTTTTTGAAGATGATGTCCTTAAATGTTCACTGCAACAAACACTGTCTTTCAATTAGACGATCTTCCAGGAAACAGAACCACAAAATTGTAGTCTCAGGGAACTTCATTGATCATTTATCTGGTCAAACACCCTACTTTTACAGTTGAAGGGAGTGCATGAAAACAAATGATTGAAAGTTCTAGAAAAAAATCTAGGCCTTTACTGGGGGCTAGGATGTGTGGGGGCTCATTTGGTCAGGGAAGAGTCTTTCCTTTATAAAAATAAATCCCTGAGAAAAAGTCATTATTTGCATAGACCTCAATACCTCGTGATTCTATAATATTTTAAAAGGAACTATTAAGGGAAATGTAGAGGTGGCAAAGACAGAACCATTCTATTTGCACTGGGAAATGGAGTTATTCATACCATTTAATAATGAAAAGTTATTCAATTCTGTAGGTAAAAAGGCAGAAACTATTTAATTCTTAATATCAACAGAAAGAGTAGAATACCTATGTAAGCAAATAGGTCAGTTTAAGAAAATAGTTCTAGTAAGATCTAGCATCTGTAGGTTTTATAGTAGTATTGTCACCAGCTAGACTCTAAGACCTAATATTTCTTGCTCACCTGCTTGTACCCACTGACCTTTGCCCCATACTTTTCCTTAAGCTCTTCCTTCCAGCTTGTCTCAACTATAACAAAAGACCAGTTTGGGTTTAACTCCAGACACATTCTGATACAGATGGACCATGGAATGACCCACAGACTAACCAACCAGTTACTTTTACCTCATTATAATACTAAAATATCTGCCCAAGGAGGAACACAAGCTTCATTTACATAACACACAATGTATGTATAGGCATGTTTTCTTCAAGTGCACATGTGACCTTATGCCTGCCTCTACATAGGATGACAATGTTTCCCTATCCAAATATTCATTCTAATCCTAAAACAAAGAAACAAACAAAACAAAACAAAACAAACACAAACATTTACTCTTGCTCAGGGAGTCATGGGTTTGGAAGTTATTTCTTCCATCTCTTTATTTGCTGCAAATAAAGCTTACTTTGTGCCACAACTTCATCTGGTATAGTTTCTATTGTGACTCACCAAGGAGTGAATTCACATTCATTCAGTTACGTTATGCCCAAAAGTCTTAGATCAATTCATGCAAGAAGACTAATCTCTTTCAAGATGACTAATCTCTTTTTAAAGATTTTATTTATTTATTTGACAGAGAGACACAGCAAGAGAGGGAACACAAGCAAGGAGAGTGGGAGAGGGAGAAGCAGGCTCCCCATCGAGCAGGGAGCCCTATATGGGGCTCAATCCCAGGACCCTGGGATCATGACCCAAGCAGAAGGCAGACACTTAATGACTGAGCTACCCTGGCGCCCCAAGATGACTAATTTTTAACTGTGCTGGACATTTTGCCTTTTCCACTTCTTTGGGCCCAGAAGGCTAACCTCTATAGACACTCAACAAAAGGACCCTCCTGCCCTCTGTCTTCTTGTTGGGTCAGGCAAGGTGCATCAGTAGGGAATTGGACAGTGGGCAGAGATACAAGTCTGGGTGAGTATTCCCAGGGATCCCTTATGAAAAGGCTGTTCTTGTGTCCCTCCAAGAGAAGTCACAGCTTTTGCCAAAGAGCTTCTCCTACTATAAAATAACATTCTTCCCTTTTTGGGTCCTTCAGACAAATAAGAAAAAAAAATCCACACTTAGTTCCCTTAGGTCTGTTTTAACACTGAAGCCAAAGAAACTTTTCAAATATATAAATATGGTCATTGATAAATCCTACATTATTAATCTGAGTTAAAAAACACAATAGGTTCTGGCTACTCTAATTCTCCAGTTTCACCTGAATCACCTCCTATTTATCCTTCAGGACTCAACCATAAATGTCACATTCTAACCAGATTCCTATCCCTATTGTGTTCCTGTACTTCCTCACAGAAGTCACATGAACATGAATGATTTGTTTAATTAGCTTTTGGCTTACAGAAGAATCTGGACTGTTTTCCTTCTTCCCTCTTCCCCCTCTCCCCTATCTTTCCTTCATTCATTAGTCTTCCTTTAGTCTTTAGTCTTTATCATTCAGTCTTTCTTTATCATTCAGTCTTCTCAGCTCTTTTCATAAATATTTGGCAAGAGCTCACTGTGGTTCCTGTCCTCCTGGATATTACGTTTTGACAGGGAAAGAAGATATTAAACCACTAACTGAAATACTAATCATTTAATTATAATCATGGTAAGTGCTAGCAGGATAACATTCAAGGTCATACACCATCTTTACTACATTAACATCAGAACCATCAGAAACTGGCAGATGATAGACCTGCCATAAGGCAAGAAAACAATATAGAGTTTTGATAAAGAACTTTGGTGGTGCTGTCAGCTCTGACTGGATTCAATTTAGGAATCTTGACTGTTTTTACCTGTGGACAGTAGGTAAATTGATTTACCTCCCTAGTTCTCAGTTTCTTAATTACTAATATGACTAGAAAATCATCCCTATGGAATTAAATATAAACATCAAATAAGAAAAAGTTATAAAAATCCCTGAGAAGAGAATCTGATAGACATATAGAGGTAGCATTAGGTAGTATTTCTAGAAAAGCAAAGATATCTTGGTGTATGTATATAAAATTGCAAGAAAAAGAAAACACAATCAAAAGTACTCTATATCTTTTCTATTTTTAGAAGGCTATCACAATTTAAATAAACCATAATTAAAATTTCACAAAAATATGGAACAATTAAATTTTAAGTACAAAGCATAAGGTAGCCAACACTGTGTCATAAGGAATTTGAAAAAGAAAAACCAACAAAAACACATTAGATGAGCTCAAGAAATATAGCTTTATGTACAAGAAGCCACCTGGCAAATGCAATGAAACAGCTTTATTAATACAGTATGTTTCATGCATAAATCTGATCAGATTTGTTCTAGCAATCATCCTGTATGCCTCAAGACACCTGCAGTAGCAGAAAAAAATCATGTTTCCATACATTCTTAAAACTCCCATCCTTTGTGGCCTCTGCTGAGTATTCATTTGCAATCTGAAGTTAAAAATCATACCTCTTTATCAGTGGCAGGCCTTGCTAACATGCAAGTGTTCAATTTCTAGCTTATTCTTGCCCCTTTTATAAACTTACTTTGGATGTTTTTTTATATTTGGGAAATTATAAGCAAATAGAAGCTTTGTATTTTATTATAGACTCTGTTGTTGAATTGTTTGAAGTGTCACTGAGAAATTATGTTAATCAGAAACACTGTTGTCTTTTAATTTTATTTCATACCATATAAACTTACATAGAAATAACTTTATAGCATGCTGCTCCTCTTGGTTTACATAATATCTCTAAATGTCCAGATTGGGGGTTAACATAGTATAAAAGAAGATTTTAATAAAAGAAGAATAAAAAATAAAACCATTAAAACTTGATGTCTGCCATATAAGTTAAAAATACTATTTTTTGATTGTTCATTATCAAATATTAAATTGTATAATGGTTTAACATTGCATTACAAAGTGTATACCAATGTCACAGAACTATCAATACTTATGCCTAGCATATTAGTCATTATTATTTCTCTACTTTCTGTGCATTGATTCACATTTGGTGGAAAGTAAGCCAGGGAAAAAAGCCCTCACAAAAATAGTTTTAGTCATTTAAATTTAGTTGATTACAAAAGATGCCATCAACCCTCTTAAGTTTAGTTGATTAGACATGAACTGCATAAATTAAACTAAATGTATAAGTTGTGGAATTTCACTTCTTATGGTAATATGAAGTATCCATTCAACCACATGACTGATTCTAAGTGAGCCAGCTGGTGTATCATCCATTTACAACTGTTCCCATGACATCAAGTACAAAAGAAAGAAGAACTTACATGCTTAGTCAGTGCTTTCCAATAGAACTTTCTTCAATGATGGAAATGTTCTATATCTGAGCTGTCCAATACAGGAGCCTGGAGCCACATGTGGCAATTGATCCCTTGAAATGTGCCTACTATGACTAAAGGCCTGAATTTTTTATTTTATTGAATTTTAATTAATTTAAATCTCAACATCTACACGTGGCTGGTGGCTACCATATTGGACAGCAGAGGATGGTCTGATTTAGTGTCCCTGCATCTATTTCTGCATTTTTTTAAATATCAGCATCTAGAAACAAGACAAATAAATCCAAACATATTAATAATAATCTGCTTCAAGTTGTAGACTATGAATCTTCCTGAGTCTCCTTAGTTATATTCGTAAGGGACTGAAGATCACAAGAGACAGACTTGCTATTATGAGAGGCAATGTCTGACTCACCCCATCTTTACCTAGGGGAATCAAAAGCCACCTTGCAAACCTAAAGTGCTTGCATCGTCCCTGTGTGAATCACCCATCTGCTTCTGTGATGAGAGGAAGAAGGCAGCTCCCAAACAGATGGTATTCACTGTGCAGAAAGATGGGCAAAGTAATGGAGTCATTTTTTTTTTTTCCTGCTCATCCACTAGATTTTCACTCTGGGGAGAACTCATCAGCAATTTTTAAAAGATATTTAACATATTTCCAAGGCATATAAAATGGACAGATTGAGGATGTCATGCCAAACATAACATACTCTGCTTATATTTTAGTCCTACTTGTTCTATAAAAGAAGCTGATGTATTTATTGTGCTTCATCAAGGTACCAACACTTGAGCACTGTTCACCCTAGAGTTTTCATATTGATCCCCTGAGGTCATTTACAATACTCTAAATGACGTATTGTTATTATCACCTAAGCATTAAAGTGGCCTACATTCAAGCAAAATCAGTACTCAGTGGGTAATAATTCTATTGTGTATAATTACAATTACCCATGTCCTCCTAACTTTTAGCCAATGTTCATATTCACTCATGTTCAGTCTGTTTTATCTACTCAGGTTTGGGTACTTGGTTGGCTTGGAAATTTTTCCTTTTTGCCATCAACTAGCTTGTTACTTTTCCTCACTTGATTTAATTTTGATATCATTTTTCAAAGTATATGACATTGAAATCCTTTATAATTATCAGATTCTCTATATATGATTAAGTTACTATTTTTATGCTGATTACTGCTAATGCTTTATACATGGAAGAGCCTTTTGCCTGAGTTTTGATTTATGGATTATGAACTAATGCAGTGTTTCTTTCAAAAATTACCTAACATCTGTTTGCTTTTTAAAAAAGATCACGTTTGAAGACTAAGAAGTGGAATAAAGAGATTCATTAGTGTCCCAGGAAGCAGGGTTATATATGTGGTAAATTAAATCACTTCACCTTTTCAATATACCTAACATCAGCTCTCAGACTTCGGTAGAGTGTCCATATAATTTATCATGGGACACTTTTGCGACTGAAATCAGTCTATGTAAATAATTAAGCTAGCAGGTGTAAATGGGGTAAACCAGGACGTAGTAACCCTGGATTTAAGGGATGCTTGGATATTTCACAGGAATTCTCCTTTAGTGGAGATGAATCCTTGGGAATATAGTAAACCAAGCCTCACCTAAAGTCAGGCCTGAGTACCCCTTTGTCAGAAGGTGGTTCATTAATCTACCCAGTTGAAGTCCCTGTTAATGCTTCTGGTTTTATCTCAAGTCTTGTTGCATACTCACATTGTTCAAGATTTTGCTATTCTTATTCTCTGAAATATCAATACCAAACTCTATTTCAAAATTCTTTCCATGAGTCTTTGTTTATAGACTGAATGTTTCTGTCCCCCCAAAATTTATGTGTTGAAACCTAAGCCTCAACATGATGGTATTTGGAGGTGGAGCCCTCGTGAATGGTATTAGTGTCCTTATAAAATAGAACCAGAGAGCTCCCTTGTCCCTTCCAGGATGTGAGGACACAGTGAAAAAACTGCTGTCTATGAACCAGAAGATGGGCTCTCACCAGACATTGAATTGGCTGGCACCTTGTTTTGGACTTCCCAGACTCTAGAACTTTGAGAAATAAAAGTTTGTTGGGTATAAGACCCCCAGCCTACAGTAGTTTTAGTATAAGGGCCCAGACCGAGGCATTTTCTTTTCTCTCCAGTATCATTTCCAGTAACAGCTGTGAAAGCATTTACTCTGGCTTCCAGGTTTAGACTGTATATTTTACCTCAAATTTTAAAATATGTTCCTTCATACTGTAGATAATTATTTACATGCCCTTCTTCCCAGATGACAGGAATGGTGCCTCTATGTTTGACTTGCTATGATGCCTGTCACAGTGGACTTCTACATACTGTTTATTCAGTTGATTAAAGAGATTACCGAAGAGGTAATTAGACAGGAACTACCCTACAGTTATTGTCTATGTGCCCAGAAGTGGTAAGTGCTCTGAAATATTATTTCACATAATTCTAAATGACACATACCTAACAAGCCAATGAGGAAGCTAAGTGAGATACAAAAACTTAAATATTATGTCTTGAGTCATAGAGCTACTCACTGACAAAGCTGGGATTCAAAATCAGGCCTGTCAATGTTTTATGTTTGTTTGTTTGTTTTAAATTCAGTAATATAACCAGCAACACTCATGATTCCCGTGTACTCTCTTCCATTAACATTAACTTTAGGGGGTAAATCTCATCTTGTTTATCTTATTTACAATATAGGTTAAATAAATCACTTTTAAATTCCTTGACATTTCCACATATTGAGCTATAAGAACATCATTTTTATAAATTATGTTAGTTTTTTTGTATTTATCTTTGGTTCACTTCCAGTTTGCTCTATCAATATTTCATAGTATCAAAGTATTAGTTTGTTAGAGAGCTCCCTATGCACTCACCTTTCTACTCATCACTTCCTCACTGGGTTTACTCATAATTGTACAGTATAATTCTGCCTGTTTTAATATTTCCCTTCTCCTTGAGCAATATTTCAATTAGAAAGGTTGTACATAAAAGCAAATCTCTCCTTTGTTTGAACTTTTTTTTTTAGTATTTCCTAAAGATACAGTTTTATACTTCAGTACGAACAGCATCTGTGTCTTTCTACATTAAACGTGACCGTGTGAGGCCATGCAGAGTGTGGAAGAGAGTACACTCTTGTTGCCAACCCCCAGGCTGAAATCCCGACTGCATGCCTTCTGCTGTTCCTCAAGCACACCAGGTGCTCTCCTGACTTAGGAATTGGAATGTTTCCTCTGACTAGATACCCACATGGCCAGCTTGTTCTCTTTCTCAGGATCTTCACTGAAGAGATTTTTTTTTCAATGATATTTAAGACCATTCTTAATATCACAAGCCTCAATATACTACTCAATGTATTTAACATTACATATATTATATGTATAATCCATATGAAACTTAATTCTTAGGTCTCCTCACAATAGAATATAAGTCTTAGGAAAACAAATGATTTTTGTTTAGGTCAGTGCTTTATTCCCAGTGCCTACAACAGTACCTACCATATAGTAAGTATTCAAATATTTTTTGACTCACTGAATAAATTAAAAATTTCTTTTACTTTTTACCATAACACATGCAGTTTAAAAGAAAAATAAAGCATTAACTGAGGTAATGGCATGAAGCCATAATGTTGGAATTTCAGCCCATGCTAAAGAATGACAGAAAACTTGGCATTTCAAGAGAATTTACTATTAAAATATCATATGATAGGGTGCCTGGGTGGCTCAGTTGGTTAAGCGACTGCCTTCAGCTCAGGTCATGATCCCGGAGACTCAGGGATAGAGCCCCACATCGGGCTCCCTGCTCGGCGGGAAGCCTGCTTCTCCCTCTCTCACTCCCTCTGCTTGTGTTCCCTCTCTGTATTTCTCTCTGTCAAATAAATAAATAAAATATCTTTAAAAAATCATATGATAACATAATATTAATAATAATGTTACAATATAATTTGTAAGTATAATTTCCCCACAAATAGCTCATATGATGTAGCCAATATTAAGTAGCATAAAATTGGGTAGGTCTTGTTATAGATATGTTTTTGACTATAAAGGTATCACGACAAATCTTTTCTTTCTCATTCAGTCAAATTATCACACTTACTTGAAGTATTACTTGATTTTATTTAAATTTGGATTACATTAATATTAACTAACAAACAGAAAATGACTTTTGGTTCTATTACCTCGGTGTATTCAGTCATTCCACATTCTGCCCTTACCAGCAACAACTGCACTAGGATTCACCCCTTCCAGGGCAAAGTCAAAACATGGATTTAATCCAACTTTTAATCAGCTGTGCAGATGGGTTTATTTCATGAATACACTATATTGCACAGATGGAAGTTCCTGAATGCCTGACAAGGTGTTAAAACTGTTACTGATATTACAAAGGAATTAAAAATCAGCATAGGAAATTATAATTAGTAGGGGCTTGATCTCTCAAGATTGGATTAGCTCAGCACTTATATTTTGTCCTTGGCAGGAAAAGAAACATATTTGGGAAGAAAAATGTAAAATATACATTAGGCTCACATATTCTCAGATTTCATATGAAATATTTTTTGGCCCAATAAGGACTAAGTCATTTCAGTCACATGCCAAGCTGGCAAAACATATGAACTCATGTATTTTAAAGAGTGTTTCAGGAGTTTGGATTTTTAAAATTCCATCCTATCTGAAATATAATTATAAAAGCAATAGTTCAATCATGAAACTAGAATATAGGTCATGAACTTATTTTAGTGATATGTTAAGCTATTTCAATAAAATAAGTCATATAATAATGAGTTTCAGATGAAATGGCTGCTTCTGGGTCTCAAACAACCAACAGCATCTGCACACTATTTGGTAATTTGCCCCAAACACCTGTACTTCTTTATTATGAGTTTCTTTCCTTCATGGAAAAGAACTAGTAAAGAGATAAGATATTTTCATTCTTTCATTTAAGTAAATCTCAGTATATTAAACTTCTTGTATTCAGAATTTAGTGTTTTAATATTTTGCCATTTTCTAAGCATTAACATGTTGTGTTACACTGTATCTCACAGCCTCATCATTATATCTCATATTCTTAACCTTACAACATCTTATTTTGGGTGTTCCTTCTCCCTCCTATTCCTATTCTCCACCCCCCCCCAACTATCTACTGCAAATGTTCTTATGGCTATATATTCCTTCTATTTATGAAATGGAAAATTTTTATCTCCTATGAATTAGGAACTGGAAATAATTATATCAGCATAAGCAGAGACTATAAATTATTTCCTAGTTAATAAAAGAACTAGAAAAAGCAAGAAGAATTTAAGAGAAATGGCTGCCAGCCAGCTGATTTATTGAATTTAAAGGGCACGAGATGCCAATGGACTCAGTCACAGTAATCTTCTAGAACCAGGCTGCCTCATACAGTAGACAGTCACCCCATGTGGCTACTGAGTAGGTGAAATGGGACTAGTTCAGGGGGCGCCTGGGTGGCTCAGACATTAAGTGTCTACCTTGGGTTCAGGTCATGATTCTGGAATCCCAGATTGAGCCCCGCATCCGGAATCAAGTCCCACATTGGGCACCCTGCTCGGCGGGAAGCCTGCTTCTCCCTCTCTCACTCCGTTTCTCTATCAAATAAATAAATAAAATCTTTAAAAAAAAAAGAAAGAAAGAAATGGGAATAGTTCAAACTGAGATGTGCTTGAAATGTAAAATATACATTATATTTCAAAAGGAATAAATTGCATCGATATTTTTTCACACTTCTTTCATGTTGAAGTGAGAATGTTTTAGATATATAGGATTAAATGAAACATATCGTTAATATTAATTATTCAGTTAATGGATTAAAATTCATTTTCCCCCATTTCTTTTTACATTTGCTGATACAGCTACTAGAAAATTTTAAATTACATCTGTGGCTTGTATTTGTGGCTCACATTATATTTCTATTAGACAGCAGTACTCTAGAATATATTCAGGGAGAATATCTTAAATAAGGGAGTGTGTCCTGCAAGAGGTAATTACACATAACTTCAGTCAGATAAATAAGCTTTCTTCTCTGTCAAATCATAATGGATATTATTAATATTTCTAAATTAATGACCCACTATACAGCTATGGCTCATTTAACGTAAATTAATCTAAACAATTTCACATTTATGTGTTTTAGCTTTGTTTTTCCCATTTCAAGAACAGAAACTTTTTCTAAAGCAGCAGGGCTGGTCTGGACTAGAATCAAAGCAGCTCCATAGGCCATTTAACTCTCTGAAGAGACACATGCATGGTCTTAATCACGCCATGGGTTTCTACTGCTCTCTGCATGCTGACTCAGGCTTTTCTCTCTAGCCCATGTTTTCTCCACTCCTGCCCCACTTTATTCCTTGTCTCCCTCAGCTTTGGCCATTATCTGATTCCAGAGGGAATTCTTACCAGCCTTTCTCAGATTGTGATTTTTTTTTTTTTTTTTGCATTTGTTCCAGTGATCTCAGCCAATTATTTCTTTATTTTATAATACACATTTCCTAGAAGGGGAATCTGGTTGTCCTTGCTCATCTTGTCATGTTCTGCCATGGTTCAAAGTTTACAGCAAACTCTGGGTGCTGGCAACTATCAGGGTAAGGTTGCTTGAGAAAAACAAACAACAAAACAAAAGCAAAAGCAAAAACAAAAACAAAAACAAAAAATAAACACGCAAAGACATCCAGATCCTACTTTTGTCCAGAACATGAGCAGGGCAGTTTTTTCCAGAAGTGTCAGACTAAGGCAGGTATCATGAACAATGTCATACACAGTGAAAGAAGTGGAATAAATCTAAGTGAAATTAATGAACAATGACAAGTACCAAAATAAAAACTGTTTACCAAAAACACGCATAGTTTTTAATAGTTACTATTTTAATTCATTATAATATATTTTAAAAATAAATAGGAAACCAATACACACAAAAAATCCCACATACATAACTGAATGAAGAAACATAATGAAGGAGATAATCATAGTGCTTTATTTCTTAGTAATGTGTAATGTTTTCATTAGGCATACTATATTCTTTCCCCTTTCCTCTAAAAATAATCACTCCTTTATCTCTCTATATTTTCTGACTTACTTTAGGTACAACACAGCAGAATTGAAATATCTTGAGTATTACCAAACTGCACGCAAGATTGCAGTTACTCCTTTTAAATTCATTTTTAATGATTGCTATATCACTGAATATGATTTAATCTTATCTAAGGGCTGACGCATAACAGGATAAATCTCTGATTTCAAGATGGTAAAATGGGAATATATAATTGAGAAGAATTTCTATAAACAGTTTAAATAGAAATTTCATTAAGGAAAGGACAGTGGTATCACAGGCATTGATAGTAGAAATGTAATTATACAGAAAAAGCTGCTGAATGCCTACCCCAAGAATTATTCTTGTCTTCCACCTTAGTAATAATATTGTAATGTTTAGCTAGCACAGTGCATTAAAAAAAAAATCTGTCAATGCCCCCTGCATCCATATACTACCCAGTACTTAAATTTGGGCCAATGGGGTGTCAGCAGGAATTCAGTCTATAGTTCTAATAACTTTCTAGTATCTATGATGAACTTGAGAATGGAAACCAGATGCCAGGATGTTGTGGCAGGTCTCTGAGCACAGCACCAATCCATCCAGACACCTAGGACCAGCCATCTCCAGACCTAATTTACATCGGGCTCCCTGCTCTGCGGGGAGTCTGCTTCTCCCTCTCTCACTCCACCTAATTGTGCTCTTTCTCTAGCTGTGTTGCTCTCTGTCAAATAAATAAATAAAATCTTTAAAAAAAAGTCAAATACACATTTTATAATGTAAAACATTTAGATTGCCAATAGCATCTTTATATAAAAAGGACAGCTGAAACATATTTCTGATGTCAATAGATCTTAATGCTATTTCCAAAAGGAAAATCATAATTATGATGCCTATACTTCCACAAACTATATGTAACTTTTAAATAATAAGCATCTATCTTAATAATTTTTCTAAACTTGAAAAAGGATCTCCTGAAAACTGTCTTTTCCTTTAGTCTCATTGTTGAAACGCTGCTTTAGTAATTCCACTATTATTGAAACTTAAATTTCTAAAATATATTAAAAATGCTAATAATTATTGTATTTTCCCTTAAAGAGATGACACATGGGATGACACTAACTGCATTTTTGATATTTGTTCTATTCATTTAACATGGTAACAACTTCATTACCCATGACATTAAATATCTATCATTGGATATTATTGGGTTTATTTAAATGCTTTACCAAAATATAGCATGATAACAAGTTAATAAATACATGTCTACATCAATTATGCCCTTGGAAAATTGGTGAGTATAATTTTGAGCCCAAAAGCATGAATCTTTTAAATACTCTTGTGATGAATATTTTCAAATTGATCTCTTTGAAGGGTATACCATTTTAGTCTCTTTGACTTTCTCTCTTAGACTTTGCCCAAATAGATCACTCATTTTTTTTATTTTACTGACAACAGTTTTGATTTAATTTGCATTTATTTGATTAATAGATTTCTCTTGGTTTTTAACATGGGAGAGGTAGTTTTCCTAGAACCATTTACCTCAGGAAACATCTGTCAAGGCAGGAATGATGTCATTGGTTTTCCTCTGCTTCACAAAATTAGTTTCTTTTGATAATTGACAGGACATCAGCAGCATCAGGTGACATAGTTGCTTGTCTATCATTCTGACCTACATCCTCTTACTCTGTCATCCAATAGAAAGTTTCTGGCAAAATAGACTATTAATTCACTATTTTACCATTTTCCTCAATTGAGGGACATAACTGAACAACACATGTGTGGGTCATCCTGTGTCATGATTTTAGCAAACTGATTACTGTTGAGGTTTCATAGTTCCCTACCAAAAAAAAAAAAATAATAATAACTACTTGAGAATGTCATTTATCTAGTTCATAGAAATCAGGGAGAGACAGCAATGATCAATTTTTGCATTTTAGAAATAATAGTGATATGAATTTAATACTGTTATAATACAACTACATAACAATTTTGACAATAGAGAATTGCCCAGTATTATATTATTACTTCATGCATGTTATATCATTTAATTTCTTAGTTCTTTATGAAATAGTTTTAATCTCTATATTCATATAGCTCTGAGAGCTTAATCGATGTATTCCTGGTCATACAGCTAATTAGACTCAGTGGGTAAGTTGATTGAATGGTCAATATCCATTTCTTCCTCTCTACTAGTTAGAGAGCACTGGTATAATTTGAGGGGTCTACCTCTGCTACATACAGCCACATGATCAAGAACATGGGCACATGCCAAGCTCCAGAAAGTAAATAATCATGAGAACCAGCCATGTGTACTGCCCTGGTGACCACTCCTGTCAAGGATTAGAACTGTTTTATAAGCTGGTCCAACAGGATCAAAGGAGAAGGTTCCACTTTTGAGGAAGAGGTTTGCCTTTATGGACTTCTTCATGTGAAGGACTTCTTCATCTGTTCAAACTGTCACTTGCATCATCTTGTAAATACGAGAACTAGAATAACCTTAATGTTAGAAGAATACAGAAGAAGTTCTGGATTTCTCCATGACATTATTGAGTCATTGATCTGACTGCATCAATATACTTAAGAAAAGTACAAATTTTCTTATTTTTTAAAAAGATCAGTTTGGATCAGGGTGTTGATTACTTGCAGCCTAAAGCATCTAGTTTATTCCTGTGGCCTACCAGAGACAGCAACCAACTCCTTCACCTGCCCTATCTTTCCAGAAGGTAGGGCTAGCTTTATTTAGGGAAAATACCATTTGGGTAAATATATGATTTAAAGGTAGCAAATAGTTTAATGATTCAAAATGGAAACACTGAAAATTAAGACAGTAAACAAACAATAAAATTCTTCATGGGGAGAAAATTTAACCTTGATTAAATTTTTAAAAAAATGAAACATAAGAAAAAGACTTTGACATGTGTATTAAGGAGAGAGGAAAAAAATCGCAGCCAATGGTGTGTTACATGAGACATCTAAGCAATATATTAAGAAGGATAAAGAACACAACACAGATGATAACAACATAATCTCAAAAGCAAATCAAAATAATAGTATTTATCTGACTTCCTACACCAAGCTCCCAAATCACTAAGACTTAGTTAGGCAAATTTAGGTGGGAAGTAAAACAAATTACAAGTTTCCAGTCTATGATATTCTGCCACCAAAGTCATCAGGTTTGTCACTTTTGTGCGCGTGTGTATGTTTGTGTACGGACGCATGCATACGTAGTCAGTCGCATGACTCAACTACATTCAGTGTTGTTTGGTGTAATTCTTGTCTATTAAACTAGTATCTTTGACATATAAGGTTGGAGCAGCAGACACTCTGTAAAGAACACAGAATATTTATATGTGGTAATGTATTACTAAATTTTCCCAAAATCTATTAAAAGGTAAATATTGAGAAAATGCTAAATTTGTAATTGCTGCTTTATTTTAGTTATTATAAATAATGCTTTTGAACTGCAACCCACTGTTTCTCACATCTGGCTAGCCTTTAGAATCACCTGATGAGAACTTTTCCCCCAATTATTTAGGGACCCAGTGCTATAATTCTTTACTACCAAGGAGGAGTATACGCCTTCTATATTACCAATGCACCATATTAAAGTCTTCTGTAAGAAAATATGTTAGAGAAATTAATCCACTTTTTAAAAAGAGGGATTCTTCAAAATTTAATGATAAAGACTTCAGAAATATCCAATCTTGGTTTTTGTGTCTTTTTTAGTTTTCTGTTCTGTTTGTTCATTTTTGTTTGAAGCAGTCAGGGAGATGGCATGGGCACGAGACACATAGACTTGTTTTAAATCCCTGTTTACCATGTTACTGTTTGGCAACCTTGGGGAAATTATACGATTTGCTTGACTGTTGCCTTCCTCATCTGTAATATGGTAATAGTAATAATATATATGTCATAGAATGTGACTATTATGTTGACTAACATTTGTAAAGGCATTTAATAATGCTTGGCACATTTAGCATCTCCCTGTTGTTCTAATATTAAGTTTTGGAATTGCTTGCTGCTCACAGACTTCCCACTCTGAATTTCAGGCTGAAATTTCAGTCTATTATCTCCCAGGGTACAAAAATAAACAGTATTTGTTTCTCCCTAGGCTTCAAGTCAATATCTTAAAGGCTCTAAGGAAAAATCAAAACAAAATAAAGCAAAACCCCCCAGCAAAATATACTTATTGTACTACTGTCCTCCTTGTTTGGTCTTCTCTGTTTCTGCCATCATAGAATACAGGCAGAGTTTTCTAGAGATAAGACTTCCACTCTGAGTAGCATATCCAAACTCCTCTTGGTTCCTTACAAATCCATTGGGCTTTAAAAACTGTTCCGCTCCTCTTCCTCTCTTGGCCTTCACCAGGACGATTCAGCAATCCTCAACACCCAAGCAACAATTACAACAGCAAACACCTCCCATTTATAAGTGCTTTCCATGTGTCAAGGGTCTGAAGTGAGACATTTATAGATGTCCAATTCAAACCTTATAAAGGCCATATGGATTATGGGTAATTCCAACCCTGAGGAACTCACTCATGTTCAACTGGGTAACATCTGGCAAAGCTGAGATGTGTATAAATGTCTATCTGACTCAGTAGTCCAGACTCTTAATCAGCAGTCTTCCAACTCAAAGCAATCTCCTAGGTAGCTTACGGTTCATATTACCCAGGCCATTAACAAGAATTTCTATTTCAACCAGTGTCTGCTGTTCAAAGCATAATGAAATGATTCTTCCTTGGCAATTGGGCAAACTTAAATTTTTATCTTCAACTTATCAAAATAGTCTCCACATAGTAAGGCATTGATTTACCCACAGTGATTTGTTTTGTTTTGTTTCCCCAGGTAAGTTTTTTGCTCTCAACCTAGCGCCTGCTTACAGACCTACTGAAGTTACTTCCAGAATCCAAAAATGGATTACCTGCTTCCCTAGCCCTATATTCTCTATTAGGTAAAGCATAATTTAAAAGCGCACCTTCTGGGGCACCTGGGTGGCTCAGTCAGTTAAGCATCTGTCTTTGGCTCAAGTCATGAACCTGAGGTCCTGGGATTGAGCCCTGCATCTGGCTCCCTCCTCACCCCCCATTCAGACCCTCCCCCTACTCATGCTCTCTATTTCTCTCACTGGTCCCTCCTCACCCCCCACTCAGACCCCCTGCTCATGCTCTCTATTTCTCTCACTCTCTCACTCTTGCTCTATCTTTATCAAGTAAATTAAAAACAAAAAACAAAGAAAAATTGCAACTTCCTGCTAGCACTCTATCTCTCTTTTCTATTTTATTGGTCTTGCTAACAGTTACCATCTTGTAGTATACCATATAATTTATTTGCTTTTGTTTATTATCTGGCATTTCCTCATTAAATGCATGAGCTTCATGAGGACAGAATTTTTGTTGGTATTGTTCGCTGCTATAGCGTCCACATGTAGAATAACAACTAGCATTAATATGTGTTTAATAAATATTTGTTAAATTAATAAGTAAAAAGGTGAACAGTGGACAGATGTGTCTATTCTTTGGTAAAGAATTCTGTTAATTTTGACTAAGGCTGAAGTCTGGAATATTTTACCAACCAAGACTACTTCATACAAACCTATTTTGTTGCAGAATAGCTGGATTGCAGGATATTTACTAGGTAATGCTAATCTGTCATTAAAGTGGCTCTTTCAATTTTTGTTTCCCCAATAAATAGGAATTCCACTGAAGTCACATGCAGACCACTTGGTATTTGGGACTTTTTATTTTTTTTCTTTTAATCTGAGAGGTGTGAAATGGTATTACGCTATAGTTTCATTAGCATTTCCCTGGTAGTTAACAAGGTGAGATATCATCTCATACATATATTATTTCAATTTTTTCTCTTCTGCAAAATTATTTTTCCAATTTCCCCATGAATTATTGGCTGTTTTTTTCTCATGGGTTCATAAGTGTTCATTATATATGTGCCTCAGTTAATGGTCTGACTTTTCATTCATTTTTTTGGTAACTTCAAAAAAAGTTTCTTATTAATTGTACTTGAATTTATTAGCATTTTTCTGCATGGTCTATAATCTTTTGCCTGTTTTAAAAGATATTCTTGCATGCAGAGATATATTTCTATATTGACTTGTAAAATTTCACTTGTTTTCCTTACATATTTGATTCTTCAATGCATCTGGGATTGATCTTTGTGTATAGTGTGAGGCAGGGACCTATTTAATGTTTTTATTCAAATGAATAACCAACTCTCCCATGAATATCTATGGAAAATTCTATTCTTAACCCAATGGTATGTAATGCCACCTCTCTCATGTATCAAGTGTCACTATTTCCTTTTCGAATGCCCAATCTCATATATAGCTTCAAACAGTATTCCTCCATACAGCCAGACACACGCAGGCATATTTTTAATCTGTGAAACTTTATACAGGATTAAAGAAGAAATCTCATGTCATTCAGGAATCTAATCACCTAAACTGTTTTTAAAATTGTATTTTATCTTAGCCAGTCAATGTAAGTTCTCTGTGGGAGTTACATTTCAATAAATAATCAATCAAGCATAATGTAGGAAAGTTAATGCTCAAATGTGAGACAATTTCTAAACAAGCATTTACTATCACTATGCAAATTCTTAGCTCTGAGCTTGTAGCAAGATGGACCCTATTGTGTAAGGTTAGCTATCCTCTTTCACCACGCTGCGGATTTATTGCCAGAGTAGGTGGAATGACTTCACTTTCTATTGTAGCTCTGCTAATCTGCAATGATGTGAGAGCAAGGTTTTGCGCAAAACACATTGGGAAATTAATACATTTTAAGTAAGTACAGCAAAATCAAGGTTGGTGAGTCATAAACACACAGAGAATTTAATGTTTGACAATTATTATATGTTTTGAATTTGTAGTCAATATATTATAACTTGGGCACTGTTCTATAAGAATAATTAAGTGTATGTTTAAAAGAGAGCTCATTACAATGCTATACTGGTAAACCCTTCAGTGAAATAAATTTAGGCTCTTGGCAATGTTAAAATAACTAACTCTGCAGGACTATAAAGATCTTGAAATTAACATGCACTCCATACACTAATATTTTGCTGTAATAGCTCTCTAAACATATATAAACCACACTACCTTTACTCTTCCCCTAACATGTGGACTTTCCTACAATATAAATATTATAGGGTATCAATTACCACCCAAATATATCGAATTATGTCCCCAAAATCTTTGTTGACCCAAAGTCAATAGATACTTATTCTAAGACTATTAAAGACCCAGGTTATGAATTTTATAATGGAAATCAATAATTTCCTATTTAGAATGCTTACTTTGCTACACCAGAGCACTTTGCAAATTTCACTTCACAAAACTCCAAGGGTCTATAAAAGGCATATTTGTGTGGTTTTATATAATGCAGTCATTGAAAATATTTTTTCTTGTTGGTCAGTCTATCACCTTCAGGATTTATTCCAGGGTCAGGAAGAACTTCTCAACAGAAGGAAACTCACTGTATTAATGTATACAGCTGGGGATACATTATAACCAGGACATGCCAGTTAAAATTATGGAATATAAGCTTGCATTAAATATATAACACATATATACAAATTAGTTCTATGCAGTTAAGAGGAAATAGGCCATGTACATGTGGCTCATTATAAAACCAAAGCCCATGATAATTTACTGCATTCTGATAGGTTACCTTTGAAAACTTCCAACCACTAAATTGACAATTGACTCTATGCATATATATATATACACATATACACACACACGTATGTATACATACATATATCTATAAACACACACAACACACACATGTCATGCATATGCATGTATGTGTGTGTGCACATATATAGGTCACACAATCTATGTCATATGCATGTCATAGATGCATTACATATATATACATAGATTTGCTACATATAATATTTATAAACATGTATACACAACATTGTGATCAAAACTTTTTTCAATAATACATTTGTGGATTTTTCACTTAAGGGTAGAATGGCAAAGCAAGTCAAACACTAAATTAGAATACTTAAGATACTTACATAGAGTATATCGGCATCTAAAATGTTAAAAAGAACCACTAAAATAGTTTAAAAATAATTTCAACAGTGATCAAAGAATATTTTCCCCTTAGTTGGTTGGATTCCATTATTACGATAGATTTCATTATCATGTTTGTGAAATAAAAAATAAACAAAAAAAGGGGTGCCTGGGTGGCTCAGTTGGTTAAGCAACTGCCTTTGGCTCAGGTCATGATCCCAGAGACCCAGGATCGAGCCCCACATCAGGCTCCCTGTTCAGCGGGAAGTCTGCTTCTCCCCCTCTCGCTCCCCCTGCTTGTGTTCCCTCTCTGGCTGTGTTTCTCTCTGTCAAATAAATAAAATCTTTAAAAATAAAAAAATAAACAAAAAATGATTAAAATTGGCTTTTGCTACCAATTTAACGATTTTAAAATACTGCACATTTATTATGTAAAAAAATAGGCAACATGGTACCTTAAAATACATTGTCATATGACAGTCAGAAGACCTAGAACCTGGCCCTACACATAGTCTGTGAACCTCTATCATGTATCAGGTAAACATCTTCAGAGAACTTGGACTCTGCTGGTTTACTGTTAATTAACCATGATAGTATGTAGGCCTTAAGCCTAGAGTGATACACGTTTACCTATAGCCTTTCATCAAATACTAGATTTACTGCAAGAGTGGGTCTAGTGAATTAATTTTCCTGTGGCTAGATGAAAGAAAATTTCCTTTAAGAAGATACAGTTTAGACTAATAGAGCTAGAAAAGAATTTTAATGCTACTCGAGAGGAGTCATTGATTTTGCAGGTGAGGAAAAGTAGGGCCCAAGATATAATTAATTCTAAATACCAATACTACATTGAATCTAGTGATACCATTCACTCACTGAAATATATCTAAACAATCCTCATGTTGTCATTCAACATTCATGATGTATTTATTTATTATTAGTGCCAAAACACTTAATTGGAGATTTATGAAATAATTTATTGTTCTGGCAGATTTATCTCTCTTTGTAGAAAAACATATATCATTTAAAATCAAAGGGAGGCAAAGAGGGTATAATGAGTTGGCTATTAGCACCTAATTTCTTTAAGAAAGAATTGTGTTGAAAACTTTAACATCTGTTGTACTTGATTATTGAAGCTTTATTTTCATTGGCTTCCCCCAAAAATCCTGCTACATTCAAGCAAGTAGATTAAATGTTATTATCTTTAATACCTTTTAAAACAAATAATCTGTTGAAGTGATAATGAAATTAAAAGTAAGTACATTCATTAAATTGGTTTTTACACTATTGTGGTTTCCCTGTTGGCCACATGAATCTCTAAACCTGACATTGCTAATTACAATTACAATAAATGATATATGTATTACACATGATTAACTTCACACTACACTTAAAGCAGACATAGAGGTAACTGAAGAATTCCACTTTCATGTATAATTCTAAGAAAGAAAA
Source organism: Spilogale gracilis (assembly GCA_004023965.1). Taxonomy (NCBI): domain Eukaryota; kingdom Metazoa; phylum Chordata; class Mammalia; order Carnivora; family Mephitidae; genus Spilogale; species Spilogale gracilis. The sequence continues at coordinate 96,910 of PITA01002259.1, read as the reverse complement.
ACTGTGTTTGCTATTTTGTCTTGTGAAAAAAAAGTTATTCACATAAATGCATGGACCCATTAAAATCAGAAATTCAGACTGCAATTATCACTTCCTAACTTACTATGAGATGAAAGGTAATGAGTCTCATTGGGAAGGAAAGATGGAAGGAAGGAAGGAAGGAAGGAAGGAAGGAAGGAAGGAAGGAAGGAAGGAAGGAAGGAAGGAAGGAAAACAATCTTCCCATACTAATACATCCCAATTTAGATTTTCAGTTACTTAGGCTTGAAGAATTGGCTCCACTATTATACATGGCTAGAGGCATAGTTTCAATACTCCTTTCTGTGTCAAGACACCTGTCTTTTTACTTCAGTGCCAGAAGGGTTTAGCATCTTGTCACTGAAGCAACACAGCCTGCACATTTATAGGTGTCACTCACTCTACCATCTGTTCCTTAGGATAACAGCCACCATTATCACCCAGCCTCCACCTGAGGCTTTAGCAATCTCTGTGGATTAAAGTTCAGATCTACAACAAAGAATGGCTAGCAGTAATGTTGCCATTCAACTTTGCTTGACCTTAACTCTCCTGCTGTCAATACTGTATCGCAGCCTGTTGACTTGCTTTTTCATCCTGTATGTATACTGCTCTGTAAAGTTCTTGTTTAAGCCATGAGACCATATAAAAGTCTTTGCACCATTATTAGCATTCTTGGTCCTTTTTCTGCTTCCACTTTACTAAAATATTCAAAGATACAGCATTTTATTGGTATTTTAATATTGGTATTTTAATAAATACATTTAAAGTGAATGAATCCTAATTAGATTTCAGTTCTAGGGACCCTAATCAGGTAGTTTCACAAATGGAATTAACTCAAATACACACACACAGACTGAAATAAGAAAAAAGGATGGTATTATGTTAAAAGTTAACCAACACATGATAATCAAGTTTCTGAATGGCTTATTTAATATGGTATCAATCATTTTTTTTCTTTGTAGTCTAAAATAAATAACATTGTGTATAATTATATAACATGATTAACAAATATTTATCACCTACACTTTCTTGAGAAGTGTCACCTTAAAAATAATTTATAAATGCCTTTAATCAAACAATTCTAGTCAATACTGACTGGAGGAAAATATTGCAATGTCATATTCTCCCATTCTTTCTTCATTTACTCTCTTTCCTTACTATTGATATGAAGTGTTTCCACATTAGAAGTGATATTTTTATGCCTCCTGTATTAGTATGGCTGTCATTATTTCTAGATAAGGCATTTTTCCATATTCAAATGATAGGGAAAGGAAGTGGGATCTGTTTATTTATTACCAATCATGTTAATAAAAATGTTTTCCAAAGATGGTAAAACATGATAATACTGTCAGTTTAAGGCAGTTCATTACAAGGAGGAATGTTTGTGCTTATTTTGTTCTACAACTGAACTTTTATTGTGACTATAAAACAGCATCCCTTTGTTACTACAAACAGTGAATTCTGCTGTATCCTCTTGCTTTCCCCCATTGATTTGTTTGTGTGCTCATTCATTGCTTTTGGAAAGATTCAGCTCTTCTCTCCTCTGGCAAGCAGTAACTGTTGCCCAGGAATGTCTAGGATCTCTGTCTGCAAACTCTCTCTCTCCTACTTTACAGGCAATATTAGGTTAAACAGTGATTTATTCATCAAAACAAATAGTTTAGGTTTTCCCTGTAATATGATATTTCTATGACAATTAGAGTGATCCTTTGGGGGCATTTTCTACCACTTATCACTAGCCATTGGCTTATAGGGAACTTCTGGCTTTTATCTGCAGTTGGCAAGCACTTACATGTCATGATTACTCCTGATCCATTTGAATATGTGCGAACAAAGCTTATTTCTTCAGTCAGCTCCACATTTACTATAGCACTGTGGCATTTTTTTAATGTGCATAGAAGCTGGAGAAGAATAATGTTGCAGCCCCTTGTATCCAAGGCATGTGAGCCTACCACGGCATGACATGATAATGTCAATGTAATGTTCTCATTATTGCAGTGGTATTGCTTGTAACCATTAGTTTCCTTTCTTCAATTAGTGACAATCACTTAAGCAGTAGCCCAGTCTACTGCAGATAGTGGCCACTTTCTCAAACAACTCTCCCTCTCTAGTTTGAAAAAGAAAGTAAAACCATTTTTTTAGTTCTGAATGACAATAATATAAGGAAAATATAAATCGGTGATCCTTACAGAAAGTAAACATAAATAATAAACTGAGCAAATGAAAAAAATGTATTACTGAGAATATGTTTTTTCTTTTGTTCTAGAGAATTAATTCATTCAACAAATATTTACTGAGCTTCTACCACACACTTCATAAAAGTGATGAATAAAATAGTTCTTGCCTTCAAGAAGCACAAAGTCTAGGAAAACAAACATATGGGCACATAATCACACTATATTTGTATTATTAATAGAATAAAAGCCAACCAAAGTACATTAAGATTCAAGAAGAGAACAGAGGTGCCTGGGTGACTTGGTCAGATGGGCGTCCAACTCTTGGTTTCAGGTCAGGTCTTGATCTCTTGGGTCCTGGGATCAAGTGCCACATCAGGTCCTCTGATCAGCAGGGTGTCTTCTTGAAGATTCTCTCCCTCTGCCCCCTCCCCCCAAAGTAAATAAATAAATCTAAGAAAGAAAGAAAGAAAGAAAGAAAGAAAAAAAGAAAGAAAGAAAGAAAGAAAGAAAGAAAAAAGAAGAGAATAATTGGCACAGTAGGAAAAGTAGGAGAATGTTAGGCAAAGCTATAAGGAAAAGGAAAAGTTTTGTTTTGTGCCAGAACAAGACTTTAAGAGGCAGGTAGTAGAGAAGAAAACCCTGTGAAAAGAATATAAGAAGTGCAAAGACTTAAAGCTATGGAATGTTTTCATAAAGGAATTTCAAGAAAGTCTGTATGGCTAATTCATATGTTGAGATAGAAAGAGTCAGGAATATAAACAAAGAAACAACTAAAGGTATAATTCTACACTACAAAAAGTAATTAAGACTCTACCACACAAGTTATTTAAAAATATTTATTTAAAAAATATTTTAACCCATAATCCAAATGTGCATATGTTTTGAACTAGAATTTTGCACTTTGCCATAGTGACATGGCTCTCTGAATTGTAAAAGTTAATCTTTGGCTAGATACTTCAAGTTCTCTAAAGAATAAAGTAACTGCAGAATACAAGTCCTCTACTAATGAACATTCTAAGTAAACCACGTAAATCGTAATTTTCAAAATCAATTTTGACAAACAGTAAAGAAAGACATCACCAAGTGGGTACATATGTCAAGGTGAATAAAACACATACAATCATTTCTTACAAAGTAACTTAACATTGAACCCTCTTCATATGACATGAATTCCTTCCTTGTATATGTAATTATCCTCACATGATTGTATTTAAAGGATACACACATGAAAATAAACACAAATGACATTTTTGTCAATAAGGAGCATCATTGTATATAGGCAAGAAGAGGAGATTGTAATCCTCTGCTGGGTTACTAATACCTTTTCCCAGTTTAGCTGGAATCTTTCCCTTTTGCCTTATCTACCAATAAGAGCTGGTTATAATGTGGTATTCTCCACCCATACACACAGAGATAATTCAATGTTTTGTTTTGTTTTGTTTTGTTTATGGGATAAAAGGAAGGAGGAGAAAAGAAGGGAGGTGAGAAAGAACAATGAGGAGGAAGAGCAGAATGAATAAGAAGAGAAAGAAGGAAGTAATTCTTAGAAATCAGTCTTTTTTCCTTATTTTTCCAAATGCTAGTATTAGATATTCACTAAATTATTTGCTAACACAAATGCAGTTCTATGAAATGTATGACCATCTCTTCAAAGTATGTTCTAAATATGATGTAACTGCAATATTCTAATATTCTATTACTTTTTGATTTAATAATTAAAATGATCACTTTTTCCTGGTCAGTGAATCTAGAGAACCAAATGTTGCTTTAGGAGAGTCTCTACCCATTTTCTCTTCCTTTCATCTTCCTTTTTCCTTTGGAGTGGTAAGCTTTTCTAAGAGCTGGCCTAAGTGCTCACAGACATTGAATCTAGACAAAAGACTACTGTCACACAGAAAGGACTACAGTTCCTCCATCAAAATTAGAAACGGCAGGGGTGCCTGGGTGGCTCAGTTGCTTAACCAACTACCAGTTGCTTAACCAACTACCATTTGGTTAAGCAACTGCCTTCGGCTCAGGTCATGATCCTGGAGACCCAGGATTGAGCCCTGAATGGGGCTCCCTGCTCAGTGGGAACCCTGCTTCTCCCTCTCTCACTCCCCCTGCTTGTGTTCCCTCTCTAACTGTGTTTCTCTCTGTCAAATAAATAAATAATTCTTTTAAAAAAAAATTAGAAAGGGAAAGACTGGTTTTCTCTGCATTTGTATAAAGGTAGACATATTTGAAATGATCTCTTGGCAACAGAGGCATTTATGCTGAAAAGGAGTTTTGCCTAATGGAACCTGTCCTGGCTGCCTGCTCAAAGGAACCTCAGAGCTCAGGGCTGCTTCATTCATTCATTCATTTAATCAACTTCCTAAGAGCAAATACAATCTTTCACCCTTAGTATTTTCTTTCCAAAGAAGGTGCTATCAAACAGAAATGACCAGTATAAGGTACAATGTAAATATGCAAAAAAAAAAAAAAAAAAAAAGGTTCTCAGTTGTTTTAATTATTTTACTATATGATCTTTATTCCTGTTCCTTTTTGTTTATTTTTTTTGCTTGTATTTTATTTATTTGAGAGAACAAGAGCATGGGAGCAGGGAAGGAGAAGCAGACCCCCCCTTGCTGAGCAAGGGAGGGACTTGGGGCTGGATCCCAAGACCCCAAGATCATGACCAGAACCAAATGTAGATGATTAGCTGACTGAGCCTCCCAGGTGTCCCCTTTTTATTTTTAAAGAGAATATTTTACCATGCTTTCTCTTATACATTTCACAACCACATTTTACTATGTTCTTTAAATTCTTTTCTTACCTTGAATCTCTGGATCTACCTCCACATATTGCTCTTTTCTAAGATGGAAAGTACAAGAGATAGTTTACACAGTCAAATGGTCAAAAAGGTAAGCACATTGACTGAATAAAGAGCGGCAGCTGGCCTACTGTGAAAAGTCTGTCATCACACATTTGATGCCAAGGGCATATGGTTGGCAAAGTGGAGACTGGGCACTATTAAAATTACTTAAGAAATCTTACTGCATTTCAAATCAAAACTACAATGAGATATCACCTCATATCTTAGAATAGCTATTCACAAAAGATATGTGATAACAAATAATGGTGAGGTGAAGAAAAGGGAACACATACACTGCTGGTAGGAATGTAAATTGGTGCAGTCATTACGGAAAACAGTCTGGAAGTTCCTCAAAAATTTAAAACCTGAGCTATCCAGTAATCCCCTTAAGGTATACCCAAAGAAGTTGAAATCATAATTTTGAAAAGATACCTGCACCACTATGTTCACTGCAACATTATTTATAATAGCCAACACATGGAAACACCTAAGTATCTGTCAATACTATACAAACACACACACACACACACACACACATACACACACCCCTCTCTTTCTATATAAAAATTACTTTTGGAACCTGTCCTAATTTATAAAAGTAAAAATTACTTTTATATAGAAAGAGAGGTGTGTGTGTGTATGTGTGTGTGTGTGTGTGTGTGTGTGTTTGTATAGTTCAGACGTAAAAATGAAGAAAATCTTGGCCAATTGCAACAATGCAAATAAGCCTGGAGGGCATTATATTAAATGAAATAAGTCAGACAGCCAAACCTTTCTTATATATGGAATCTACAACAGGCCAAATCAGAGAAACAGAGTAGATTGGTGGTTGCCAGGCGCTAGGAGGTGGAGAAAATGAGGAGAGGTTGGTAAAAGGGTAAAATTTTTCAATCATATGATGAATAGGTTTTAAGGATCTAATGTATAGCGCGCCTGGCGACTATAATTGACAGTACCGTATTACATAATTGAAATTTGCTAAGAGATTGGACCTTAAGAGTTCTCACTAAAAAAAAGTAATATTTGAGGCGATGGATGTGTTAACATGATTGTGAGAAACCTTTCACAATGTATATGTATATACATAATTACATTAAACACTTTAAATATATTATAAATTTGTCTATTATACCTCAATAAAGCTGGGGGTAGAATCTTGCTACACTGGAGTATTATCACCACTAACATAACCCTGAGCAGTCACCCATGAACATACAATCAACTTTACTAGGAAGGTGTTCAATATATAATAAAATTATTTTCCCTAAATATATAGCAATTTTCAGTAATTTTCAGTTAAGAAATATAAAGACCTTATTCTCAGGTAATAAGGAATGACTATATACTGTCTGCTCCTATTTTTCCTTTAATACAACTACTGACTTATAAGGAACAATCAGTGATTTTAAATTATCTTTCCTCATAACTTTCATTAAAACCCTACTAGTTAGAATGGCAAAAATTAATAAGACAGGAAACAACAAATTTTTGAGAGGATGTGAAGAAGGGAGAACCCTCTTACACTGTTGGTGGGAATACAGGCTGATGAAGCCACTCTGGAAACAGTATGGAGGTTCCTCAAAACATTAAAAATAGATCTACCCTACAACGAACAATTGTACTACGAGGTATTTATCCCAAAGATACTGATGTAGTGAAAAGAAGGGGCACATGCACCCCAACGTCATAGTAGTAATGTTCACAATAGCCAAACTGTGGAAGGAGCTGAAATGTTCTTCCACAGATGAATGCATAAAGAAGATGTAGTTCATATACACAATGGAATATTACTCATCCATCAGACAGTATGAATACCCACCATTTGTATCAACATGGATGGGACTGGAGGGGATCATGCTAAGCGAAATAAGTCAACCAGAGAAAGATAATTATCATACGGTTTCACTCATATGCAGAACATGAGGAATAGTGTGGAGGACCACAGAGGAAGGGAAGGAAAACTGAATGGGAAGAAATCAGAGAGGGAGACAAACCATGAGAGACTCTGGACTCTGGGAAACAAACTGAGGGTTACAGAAGTGGGGGTGGGGGATGGGTTAACCAGGTGATGGGTATTAAGGAGGGCCATGTTGTGATGACTACTGCGTGTTACATGCAACTCATGAATCGTTGAACACTACATCAAAAAAGTAATGGCATACTGTATGTTGGCTAACTGAACGTAATAAAAAAAAAATCTACCTTCTTTCATGTTTTAAAAAATTTTTTAAAGATATATTTATTTTACTTTTGAAAGAGAGAGCACTAGTGTGAGGGGCAGAGGGAGAGGGAAAGAGAATCTCAAGCAGACTCCTTACTTGGTGGGGAACCTCACATGGGGCTTGATCTCACAATTCTGAGATCATGTCCTGAGCTGAAACCAAGAGTTGGCTGCTTAATTAACCACACAAGCACCCCCAAACGCTACCTTCTTTAAATGTCAATTCAAAATAACCAGCTCAAAAACTGGAACATTTATGAGTCTGCCTGAAATTTGGACACTTATCAATCTCAGTGACAGCTTTAAAACTCCTGCCCATCAGAAAGTTTTGTTGGCTCAGCCATTTAAATCTTCCACATGTCCCACTGCATCTGTACCATCCTGGGCCTATTTATCTGGATTGGAACATTAACTTTTAACTTATCTGGCTGCTTCTTTCCTAGGTGCCTTGTGGTCTGTTCTCTATACAGAAGTCAGAGGCAACTTTTAAAATCATAATCCATAGCACTTGATTTCCTTCCTCAAAATCTCCATTGGTTTCTTATCATATTTAGAATAAAATCCAAACTATTTTCCATGGCCACTGAGTCACAATGTTGTTCAGCAGTTGCAATCTCTGATATTATAATATACTCAGTTCAACCCTTTGATCTTTTCCTCCATAAAACCAATCTCTTTTGTTTTCCCTAGGGTCTATTCCTCCTTCTTGAAGTACTTTCCTCCATATTGTTGAATTTATCCTCATTTTTCTGTCATTCAAGTCTTTGTTCAACTAAGCAATTCCTAACTACTCAAACTACAACTTAACCTTATCCAAGCCTCACCTGTACTGCTTTCTTTTTCTTTTTCTTCTTCGTTTTTTAAAGATGTATTTATTTATTTGAGAGAGAGAGAGAGAGAGAGTGCGCACACACACAGGGACAGGCAGAGGGGGAGAAACTCCAGCAGACTCCCCAGTGAGCTTGGAGCTCAATCAGGACATTCCATTTCAAGACCACAGATCATGACCTGAGCCAAAACCAAGAGTCCATGTGCTTAACTGACTGTGCCACAAAGGGACCTGTTTTGCTTTCTTACCACTTCCTGAGTGTATATTATGCATATATTTACTTATTTATATATTATGCATATATTTACTTATTTATCATTTGTCTCCAACACCCTCAGATAAGCACCTAAACTACAAAGCTTTTTTGTTTTACTGATCAATAAATCTTCAGTGCCTAGATAGGACAGGTTAGAGATGCATTTCAAATAAGTAAGTGAAAAGTTCTTTGCTAATCTAAAAATTTTGAGAATAAGGTTCTAGTCAGTAAGATGTATCACCTGGCATATTAATTTTGATTAAATTTCTTGGTACATTTAAATCTAACCAGAAAATCTTGGTAGAAATTAAACTTTGATTTTAAATCACAATATAGGTCAAATTGCTCTTTGTATAAACATATTTAACAACCTCACTATTCTCTACTTTTCTTACTTAAAATAGGGCTAATAATGATATGCATTTCCTGTGGTGGTTGTGAAAAGTACATGTTCTAATACATGTCAAGCACTTAGAATAGTGGTTGGTACTTTATAAGCACTCAGTAAATGTGGACTCTTATTATTACTATTATTATTTAGTTCAAAATCCATTTACAGCATCTCCATTCCTATTTTGCAGCAAATGCATTCTTCTTAATTCAAAATGTGTAGTCTGAAAGCTCTAGGAGACCTAAGCAAGTCGGTATCTCCAGCATCTCATAAATTGCCTGGAAAATAACAGATAGTCAACAAATGCTACTTGACTAAATTAATGAAGTGACTGAAAATAAGCCTGATTTTTGGGGTGGGGGAGAAGGTTAACCAATAACATTAGTTTTTTGTTTTTTGGGTTTTTTTTTGTTTGTTTGTTTTTAAAGATTTTATCCATTTATTTGACAGAGAGAAGCACAGCAAGAGAGGGAACACAAGCAGGGGGAGTGAGAGACGGAGAAGCAGGCTTCCTGCCAAGCAGGGAGCCCGATGTGGGGTTCGATCCCGGGTCCCCAAGATCATGACCTGAGCCGAAGGCAGTCGCCCAACCAACTGAGCCACCCAGGTGCCCATAATTTTTTTGTTTTTTGTTTTTTGGCTTTTTTTAATAATGAGGGTTTCTTGCCCTATAGTGTGTTTCTCCAGAACAATGTGTAACTAAGTAGCAACCAGAAAAAATACAGTGACCTTAATTTCCATTTGTCTGTGTGTTCTAGGACAAAAGTGCAGACATTGTCAAGGTCACAGAATCAATTGCTCATTGAGGCTGATTAATAAAATTATACTTACTGATATTTGCACTGTAACAAATTTCCATCTTAAAGCAAAATGAAGTTTACATATTGCTGCAGGCATTGTGCAAATTAGAACTTCATTGAATATTAATGAATTACTCTTTGTGGCCAATTGTTATGCAAATTACCAGAGTGTCAGAATTCATCATTTTATTTGGTTGAGGATTAAGGGGAAAAATACTTTTAAACATCAAGCAGCTATCTCTATAAACTACCATATGAATTCAAGCAAGAAAATGTTATATAATTGCTGAGTGTTCAAAACTGCCATGCCAGTTTTTGGTTATTTTTAATATTTACTTATTTATTTATTTGCTTATTTTTTCAAATACATATTAACACAACGCATATGTAGTTCAAATTGCAGAAAAGTTAAAATATATTATTAGGCAAATAGAGAGTAGTCTAGTGGGTTTTGAAATTCTATTGAACATTTTTTTAAGCAAAAATCCATACATCCTATTTCTCTACAAATTATTTAAACTGACGATATTAACATCAGAAGATAATTTAAACAGCTTATTTCCAAAGAATTCATGAGACCCCAAATCAGGATTTTAAAATGTATGTATTTATGTATATACTGAATTCTTAATTTTTATAATGTGTGGACTACAGGATTTATGTGTGTGTGTGTGTGTGTGTGTGTGTGTTTGGGAAGAAATATAACAAAATGGTGATAACACTTCTAAACCAGTTGCACAGAATCCACTAATCAGTTCTCTTTTTCCTTTAGAGCTATTTATTATTTGCTTTAGTCTGCTCTTATAAAACTAATTCTAGGGCGCCTGGGTGGCTTAGTGGATTTAAGCCTCTGCTTTCAGCTCAGGTCATGATCTCAGAGTTCTGGAATCTAGGCCTGTGTGGGCTCTCTGCTCAGCAGGGAGCCTGCTTCCTCCTCTTTGCCTGCCTCTCGGTCTAGTTGTGATCTCTCTCTGTGTCAAATAAATAAATAAAATCTTTAAAAAAAAACAAAAAACTAATTCTAGTAAGCATTTATCAAAGCTTCCAAAATATAGTTCTAATAACCAATTTAGTCTTACATGATCACAGATACTGTCAAAGAGAAAAATACTCAGTGACACTAGGTAAGGATGCAAAGGCAGACCTTATTTAGGACTATTGCAAAAGGTACAGGGCCCATTGCAATGATATTTTACAGTATGGGAGAGTGATTGGACTCAATTCCAAATACAGCTTGTGCAATTGGGAATTTTTGGCCAAGGAGGGTGGATGGAAAATTATTAAAAGGAAACAGCAGGAGTAATAGGAATTCTGGCTAAACCAATTTAACCGGACAGGCCAGGGTAATGAGACAGCACCTGGGAAATGGTGGAGGATGAGGAACCTGGACAGATATCAAGGGTGATCGGATAACAAGGGTAGGGGTTCTGGTTAAACTGACTTAGCACAATTCTTGCTAAAATTGAATTTTTTAAGGAGGTGCACAGATGAGCCTTAGAGAAGCTTCAGGAGCCTGACTAAAGTTTGGTCAGGTCTAAAGAGTCTTTTTCAAGACAAAACTTCTCAGAAGGGTGAGTTCCTTTTTAACATACTGTCTCTGCAATATAAAATACCATGAACAGAATCCAGCACATACTTATTTATATAGAACATTTAAATCAATGAAAATATTAATTAATAAATATCAGGCATAATTTTTCTCAATAAGTAAAAATTGAGATTATTCACATATTTCACTTTAGGAATATTTTGAAATCAGAGATGCAATAGCTATCATTATAACAACATATTTTCTATGGCCTATGTCTTAAAGACAATGAAGAATCTCTTTCAACTGAAAAATATAGCAGATATTATCCATTTCATTGTTATTTAATCTGTTATAAAGAATGTCCACTACCATGGGTTGCTGTAAAGTTAAAAGCACTTACGTTTTCTCTCATAGGAGTCATTAAACTTTTTAAAAATTCACCCAAATAATAAAAAAAATTAATAAATGGTTTATAAAGTAATTTGTTTGTTTCTGTAGTATTATAAAACTGGGACCAACAAAAAATCTTAAAATATATTGATTTCTTACTATTTTCTTTCATTTCATTATTTTCAACTTTTTCAAAGTCATTAAGTGATTTGCTAATTAACAGAGAAACAGTGGAGTCAGTAGTACTCTAACAGTACTAATAGATTGTTATAAGGGATCTTTTTCTTCCAAATTCAACCAGCTGTTGAGTAGTCTTTAATTTAGCAGTGAAGTCATGAAGTATGGAAGAAGTTACTAATTTAATGATATATTTCTAGAGTTCAAGTTACTAAAGTGTGGCATAGAATTTTACAAATGGGATCAACTTTCTGTACACAGTGGAGTCAAGACTGAATTCCTACAAAACAAATGCTTATAATTAATTATGATGTCAGCCTCTCCAGAGGGGGTATCCTGTCCCTTGAGATACACAAGGAATCTGAGTTGTTCTCAGCCTTATACCATAAAACAAGCACTCTTTTTCTCTTCTTGCTTTCTATAAACATGTAATTCCTGATGCAATAAATGCTGGAATAAAAAGCTATCAAATACAGGGATGAAGAATGCATTGCTATTGAGGAAACCCATATGGCAGTAACTAGGTCAAAAGGCAACATTTAAGAGCTCAATGAAACAAGTGCCCACTTTCAACTACTTCTAATTTCAACACTATCATTTCATAATATCTAGACAGCAAAGCCTCCATGACCCTCACTACACATTTAATGTTTACTGTCAAGTATCTCGGAGGAACCACCTGCCCTCCACTACAGGCTGCATGAGACAGAACTGCAGCAACTCTCCAAAATCACAAACCCCATGCTCAGTAAAGCAATTCCCTTTCTTTGGCAGTCTTCAGTACCAGGGCAGCAGGTTTTTATTATATTTTCCCCTTCCTCTCCAGTAGTCTAGGGTGTTTGGAATTTCATTACAATAATGATTCATTTCATATGCATATGGCAAACAGGTTTTGAGACCGCTCTTTGTAAAAATGGTTGGATAACGTTACAGTTAACTTGACCCATGAGAAGGAACCATCGACTATATTATTTTGCTTAGTAAAGTATTTTAAACAGTATCTGGAAATATGTGTAGCATAACTGTATTGGCTTGCAGAATAATCCACAAAATAGGAAGGTGCTTTCCAACTGACTGAGACAGACATGCTGTTAAGTGATCTATGTGATTAGCCTGGTGTAATAGCCAGTTGTCTCTGGCTCACTAGATGCCAGGGGTGACTTGAACAGCTGAGCCTTGAGCCCGACAGAGACTGCTGAGTGACCACAACATGATTTGATATGGGCAGCCATTACCCTGGTTGATATCAGTGAAATCCTGCTGTAGTAGCAGCATTTGGGCACGTGACTCCACTGTTATCAATCAGAAGCCTTTCTATCTAATTTACAATTTATTTGTATCTAATTCTTTGCCCCTACCCCCCCATGGGATGTCACACTTTTCTACATTTCATTTTGGGCAAACCACTCAAGTAAGTCAGCTATAAAACTGATCTCTAGGCTGAAAGCCTTGTCAGTATTTCATTTTCCTAAAGATTAGTAAATATTTAGATCATAAGAATGTATACTACATATATAAAGAACAGAAGAGGCGGGTTCTTGGTATAACCAAAGTGAATAGATATATTTTATGACATTTTACATGATTCCTAAATTGCTTAACTTTTACTAAAATTTAAAGTATTTCAGCAAAGTGTCCTGGGTGGGTTAAAGTTGAAGACTTTAAAGGGTACATGGCTTCACAAGCACTTCAGGACAATGGCCAGCTGTCTTTTAGCTCTTCTCATTAGAATTGCAAAAGAAGTAGTATTAGCAAAAAAATTAATACACAGAAAGCTTCCTCTGTCCTCTTCCTGATCAAAAGATCTGTTAACTAATTAGAATTATTCTTGTAAGAGTCAAGTTAATTCTTAGCCATAGCTCACATACTTTTCCTAAATGCAAATTATTTCTTTTTCTGGGAAGTTGGGAATATATTTGATACATCCTAAGTTTTTCCAAGAGTATAGGAAGAAGATCTATGAAGACCCAAAGGTCAACTCTAGAAAGTTGGTAGGGACTTCTTATACTTCCTAGGTAGAATGATAAATTATTTAATTACCCAATTTCAAACACTTTTGAGAGTAACAGAGATGGCTGTTAATAATTGAATAAAGACAACCAGCATGATCCTGGACAAGCTAGGATATATGGTCAACCTACCTCTAAGTAATGTTTTTGGAGGTTCTAAGGACATTCACTAGGCTTACTGACCATAGGGGTTCCATGGAAGGAATACCCTGGCCAGAATGTATCCTATTCTATTATTCTCCTTGTCTTACAGACACCTAAAAATATTTTGTGAGCCATTGCATAGTTATGTTCCTGTGGGTGCTAAATGCTTGACTTGATGGTATCATACATCATTTTTATTCAGTTTACAATAAGTAAATAGTTGTTAAGTTTTAAAAATTCAATTATGCATTGTCTCCTAAAGTACACATACTGCAGAAATCCTACAGGATATATAGCAAATCTCTAGAGAATATTTTTATGTTCTAATTGCCAAACAAGGGAATTAATTCTACAGTCAAACTTATTCAATAGCACTGGTCCAAAGACAATAATTTAAGGCTTGAGGACATTTTAAGATAATCTAAAGGTGACAAGTCTGTATCCACAGAGAATTTCAAGAAAGATGCAACCTTTAACTAAAATAAATAAAATAATATTTTATGTTAATCTATAAAATTAGAAACACGGATTTTTATTGTTGGAAGGAGATGAGTGATGATGTATCTTAATCACCTTATGGTATGCAGGCAGACATCAAGATGACTGAAGTTAAATAACAGGTGCAAAGTCACCCAACCAGGCATTTGTCCACTGGACTGTAAGTTATCCTTTGTTCCACTGTACATTTTAGGACAAAAAACTGATATGTTTGCTAATATAAAAAGTAGTCAATATTCCAATTCCCTTATATTTTCTTCATATTAAGATGATACTATGTTTTTTTCCTTATTTATTTCACTACAGTATTTTTATCCACTCTGGATACAATGCAGTATTTGGCAGACTGCCCTTTTGGCTTAGCAGAGTTGATAAAAGGTTGCCAAATACCACAGTAGTTCATATTTATTTTCTGTTTTATGACTTTTTTTTCCCAAAGCCTAATGTTCTTTTCCTTAGTAAACCATCAATCAATTCTAGAAAAAAAAAATGACTTCTTCAGTGGGTTGCCAACAAAGCTCTAGCTGCTGACAGCATGTCTTTTATTAATGCAAAATACATTTTTAATAGTTCAAATCCAGGGGAAATGTCAAATTTTACATTCTTGTGTATATAGGTACAAAATGACGAATATCTATCGACACACACACACACAGATGTGTATTTATTTATGTATAAACATTCCTGCTAAAAAATACTTATGCTAAAATTTCATTTTAAATCCCAAATACAATTCAACTTAATTTTTCCCTTTTGAGACTTGGTGCCATGGGTAGTTCAGTGTTACCAGACTATCAGCTATTTGGAGCTCTGGCAATTCAGAATAACCCTAGGTGGTATGATCTAATATTGACTAACTCATAGCTTAGTAGATGTTGGAAGAATATATAACCACCTCTTGCTAGAAACTTGTTTCTAAGCCAGTATCCAACATGAATCAGACTATTAGTTACTATATTAGAACAGGCCCATCTGCTGAATGCTTTTGCCCAGTGTAATCTTGGCTATGTATGATTATCTTTGTCATTGTTCTTATGGAAGCAAACAGCTAGTCATCTATTCTACAAACAGTTGCACAACCCATATATACTCATTAACATAATTAAATAACTACTATAAAAATTAGGACTGTTTCTGGATTTGTAGTCTGACTCTGCTGTTTATAATTGCTTTGCAACCTAAAGTAAAGGACTCCATCTAAATTCTGTATATAAAGTAGGGATAATAAACTTGGGATAAACTTCGGATAATATTGTGCTGTATTCGGTGAGATAAATTAGTATAGTGCTTCACATCATATCTCATGCAAGCTTTCATCCATCAGTCCATTTAATTTTTAAATACTGGCAACTAGCAACAAGCATAGCAATTACTGTGCATTTTGCAAAAGGAAAACAGGGCCGTTTGTACCCATTTGTAATAAAACAATCTAATCTTAATTCTTTCATCACACCTCCCTTTCCATCCAAGGCACCTACAAATTAAATTAGAAAATTATCATAGCCAACACTTTACTTTTACTTCCCCTTAACAATGTAAATATAAACTCCACTAATATACTCAAACCTCACGTTTGGTACATAATTAAATTTTATACTTAGAGAATATTTTTATCAGTATGAATTCAGACCATCTACAACCATTTTTTCCCCTAATGAGAAGACAAATGCAAATATATAGTAACTCCCAGGATTATTTCATACTATAGTTTAAAAGTTACAGCTTTACCATTCCCTATCATTCCCTTTCTTCATCAAAAACATGCTTTGTTCTGATCTACAGATTTCAAATTCTAATAAAAAAAAATTATCACATTGCTTAACAGTTTAAAAGACTGCCAAATAGCTATATATGGATTTGGGTAGCACTCTTAAACACACTATTTTTCAAATGCTTCAAATTGAAAATTTAGAAGACCGTTAAACTCTGATCCACCTTATTGTTTAAATATAAACAATTATTATAGGGTGGTATAAAAGAACTTGGGGCTGGGATGTGAAAACTTTCTAAGCATTTCTGTCCTTCAACAGATGCGTGAGTTAATAAACTTCTTTCTTGAGCATCAATTCCCTTCTCTGAAATGGGAATGATAACTGATAAGTGTTTTAAGGAGGTATAATGAGATCATGTATGTGAAGAATTTTACACAGCACATAACATAAAAACATGAAATAAATATATGTGATTACTAACATAATTTTAAATGCTTTCAAAGGTATAAATTATTAGACAAAGAAATGTACCTTTTTTTAAAAATTTATTTGACAGAGAGAAACACAGCCAGAGAGGGAACACAAGCAGGGGGAGTGAGAGAGGGAGAAGCAGGCTTCCCACTGAGCAGGGAGCCCGATGTGGGGCTCCATCCCGGGTCTCTGGGATCATGACCTGAGCCAAAGGCAGTTGCTTAACCAACTGAGCCACCCAGGTGCTCCAGAAATGTACTATTTTTAATAAATACTATGATATTTTTAGGTCCTAAAAATTATGAATCTTTTGTATCATTGAAAGCAATACATAAGTCTTAATAAACATTAATTAAACATCTTAACAGTTCTCTACTCTTCAGAGATGTTCACAGTTGTAGAAAGTCTACAAACTTTTCTCAACTCTTTAATGGTTAAAGATAAACAAAGGAAGATGGATAGGCTTCCAGTTGGTTTCCATTCTCTAGATATATCCTGGGAGGGCTGGACATGGAGGTATAGTGGTGTGTGTGGTAGGGATGAGTGGAGGAACATTTTGGAACCATTGCTATAAAAGACCAGATCACAGGACAAGCTTTCCTTATTTAAGAGTATTGTGGGGTGCCTGGGTGGCTCAGAGGGTTAAGCCTCTGCCTTCTTCTCAGGTCATAATCTCAGGGTCCTGGGATTGAGCCCCTCTTTGGGCTCTCTGCTCAGCAGGGAGCCCACTTCCTCCTCTCTCTCCTGCCTCTCCACCTACCTGTGATCTCAATCTCTATCAAATAAATAAATAAAATCTTAAAAAAAAAAAAAGAGTATTGTGGGTAGTTCCCTCTCAAATCTGCAACCAGAGTTATGCAAATGGCCAGACCTGCAGGAAAAAGTTAGGCATTACTAGAAAACAATAAAAATATACAGAACACAGAGAACAACCAAGTCTATCCTAATGAAGAAAGCAAATCTTGACAAATGTAAGGGCACAGATTTTATTTGGGAATGTGACTATCTTTCTCTCTGATACTGAAGTAAAACAGGGTAGATTAAATTTGATTTTAATCACGTTTCCATGGTGTAAGGATCTATCATGAACATACTGTGAACATGGATCAGATGTAAGTTAATACAGACAATATGTGTTTACTATTTGTAGCAAACACATGATCTATGTTTTTTATATTTATAAAAGCATCTTTTAAACACATACAGAAATAGAGTAATTTAATCTCAGATTGTTTTACAACTAAAGTAAAAAAAAAAAAGATTTAACTAAGTGTTACCAGACTTAAGAGCAGGTAATGTAACCCAATTCCTGATATATGCCTCATAGGTCTTTCAAATCCAATCTGATTAAATTCATGTTCATTGAGAGTATTTATTTCTATTTCTGCTTCCCCATAAAGCACTAGTAGGCTAATTGAACACAGAGGTGAAATATGTTATCAGCCTTACAGAAGGCAGATTAGTCATGACTTCGCTGGCTCCACTTTCTTCAGGTACAGACGCATCAACAAAACTGAAAAGCCTATTAGAAATACAGAATCTCAGGCCTCACCCCAGGATTATTGGATGCACATCTGCATTTTAACAAGAACTCCAAAGGAACAGTATGCACATTACATTTTAAGGAACTGCACTAAAGCTATTCTTATGATTTAAAAACTAAAACAATTGCTTAACAAACAAACAAAAAACAAAAAAAAGGAGAGCACCTGGAATCTGGATACTAAGTCAACAATATATTGACTACATCTTAAGATTTACATAAAATTTTGTTTACCTTCACTAAAACAGAAAACAGGCAAAATGATAAAGATCACAAGATCTTTCTGGAATCTAGTTTTTCTGGTAATTGTTCCGCAATAAACATGAATGTTTAAATTATTATCAAATGTGCAAAGTAGAAAAAAGAAATCAGTAAATTATACAAAGGCACTAAATATGGTAACAAGTCTCTTTGTCTCTAAGAGTCAGTATCATTATTGAAATAACACTTTTTTGTGTGTTTCCTGCAAAGGTTCATGATTACAACAATTTAGCACCAATTTCAGTGTATTTCTTTATTTATACACATGTCGTGCAGTATTTACAGGTTCTTGAAAGTAGGGATCATGTTTTATTAGCTTTTATAACTCTAGTTATCTATCTTAGTCATTGGCAAAAAAAAATAGACACTCAATGAATATTTATTGACTACCATTGAAAATATATTGAATAATGTCAATATGCTCAGAGCTATTATAAATTTTATAAGAATATTCCAGGGTGCCTGGGTGGCTCAGTGGGTTAAAGCCTCTGCCTTTGGCTCAGGTCATGATCTCAGGGTCTTGGGATCAAGGCCTGCATCGGGCTCTCTGCTCAGTGGGGAGCCTGCTTCCTCCCCTCTCTCTGCCTGCCTCTCTGGCTGCCTGTGATCTCTCTCTCTGTCAAATAAATAAATAAAATATTTAAAAAAAAAGAATATTCCATATTTTGGCCTTGACTATTGTGACTAGAGAAAACAATGTGATTAAATAATTTACATAAATAAAAATAAATCTACTATTGAAGAATACACAAGATATAATAGTAAAAAAGAGGCATGAAATACCAAGGGAAAGACAATTAGGCAAGAAGAAGAGTATGTGTGGAAAATGCTATCCAAAAAGGACAACATGATAAACAATTATGTTTTGCTACTGTTATTTGCTATCATAAAATTATGCAGACATAAATCATTGAGCATTCTGTTACATTTACAAAAGGATTTGAACATGGGTTTGGGATAATAAATCCAAATAATAAATGGACTTTAAATTATCTTTTAGAAACAAAAGATTAGTATAGATTTCTTTAAGTGAACTTTGTCTACATCATATTTTTAATAACATATAAATCAAAACTAATCAGTATGGAAAATTTAGGAGCTTTACATCCCAAGAAAGCCACTCAAATTTAGGTTTACCCTTGTCATTTATTAGTTCTGTGAGAATGGATAAGTTATTTAACTTCTCAGAGTCCCAAATTCCTCATCTGTTAAAAAGTAGGTAAAATATACAGTTTTTATGGGGTGCCTGGGTGGCTCAGTTGGTTAAGCGACTGCCTTTGGCTCAGGTGATGATCCTGGAGACCCAGGATGGAGTCCCACATTGGGCTCCCTGCTCCGCTGAAAGCCTGCTTCTCCCTCTCTCACTCCCCCTGCTTGTGTTCCCTCTCTGGCTGTGTTTCTCTCTGTCAAACAAATAAAATCTTAAAAAAAAAAAAAAAGTAGGTAAAATATACAGTTTTTGGATGTTACTGGAAATTTAATGAATGCAAGGTACCCGGGCAGGTAGCTGCTCAGTGAGCAGTAGCTGTGGTTGTTTTGGCCACTTCATATAAACCAGAGTGAGCACTTACATCCATGATGACACAGGCTTAACTTAAACTTCTAACACTGATACATTCTGTTTCTATTAAGACAGCTGTATTAAGCTCTAAATCTGTATCTAAAAAACATGAGAAGAAATTGGAAAAATATTAAAACTAATGCCAGAGAGCAAAACATTTTCAAGTAGCAAATATTATTTTGGTGAAAATATTTCAAGCTTGGGAAAAATAAACATTATGGAAGCTGGTTGGGGGGTTTTCTATGGTATTGCCCATAGCACTACAAAATATATATTGCTATCTTCTTGTATAGATGAGTGAATAATGTATATACAATTCCATGTTATCTAATAGAAATACACTTTTTATTTTGTCATACTTATCATTGGTGATCATCTTAACTAGCACTGATAATGAAATGGAACTTCTAATCACACTTTTTGACACTCGACTGCAATGTCATTGAATAATGACTGTGCTAAAATACAGGCATTTGTGTGTCAAAAATAAGTCATGCTACTACAAATTTTGCCCCAAATTTGTTTACAAATAACATTGTATTTTAGTTCAGTAAAGAAACAAAAACATTAAAACATGAATATCTAGATACTGTGAATGGTGATTTCAATTATTAGTTTTAGCCTCATGGGTCTTTTGTCCGCCAGGGGAAAACAAGTGGAAAGAGGTATTCTTTGCTATTTTACAAAGAAATTCTAATTGACAAAGGGGGCAAAACGGTTGAATTAAAGAATCTGCTAATGAGGCCCCTATGGTCCTGCATTAAGCATCTTCCTCTATACCATGTCTGTGATTGTCAAAGATTTTGTAATCATGAGGGGAATAACTAATAAAGATATTTAAAGGAATGCTCTCACTCAGTTTCCATATTAATGCTATTTTTCCCATGCTTAAAATAATTCATCAAATTAATAGCTCATACGTGAAATATTTTTGCTCGCTGGCAGTCAATTCCAATAGTCTTCAGACCCATCCCTCCTGCCCTCTCTTTTTTCTCTCTCTCTCATTCTTTCTTTTACTTGGTTATAAACCAAGGATATTTTGCAGCCCAAAATATCCTCACAAACCTGTATATCAAATCATGAAACATCAAGTTTTCATAAAATTGCTTCTGGATCGAACCTCATCTTTCAAAGTGTCTTATGGGTAGAACTTGCAGGATATTCAATAACACCTGTAAGGATTTTTAAAAAATGTTGGAAGAAGGAAGTGTAAAATATATACGCTGATGAAATATAAAGTCCCTAATATCATTATACATTAAATCTTCAAAGAATTAGGTAATTCGAAACTAGATATCTAAGGAAAAGCAGAACAGAGGAAAAGAAAAACTTAGAAAATTTAGCTACCACTTCAATCAAATCCTGTTGGGTCAGGAGAACTCTAATATTTAAAAGACATATTAGATAGACACTGAAAAATCACAATGTCAAACATCAAATTATTGTACTCTAATGATACTGAGGAGGAAATTATTTGCATATAAAATGTATCTGATTTGTCTAGGAGCAACTCATTTTCTATTCCGATTTCACAGCCTAAGGCACTGATGGAGCCTGGGAGGGATTTAAAGAAGTATGTGAAAGGAAGAGAGTATCTGAGTGCTATAAAACAGAAAAGTGCAGAGCATGATATCTAACTGTGGAATGTTATTTCCATAAGCAGCAACACATAAAAAAGCATTCATCTTATGATTAGGTGACCACAGTTTAGTTGCTAAAGATTAAAAATAATATTTGAGGAAATTATTAACAACAGGCGAACCAGTTCTGTGATTTTTTTTTTTTTTGGCTTAAACATTATGTTCTATAAAGGTCAAGTTGTAACACCACTCACTACTATTTATAGTTCTAATGGCAACCATCATAGACCCCAGTTTGTCCTAATATTATCCCAGTCCTGTGGTTATATGTGTTCATGTTTGCTAGTCATTCTGGAGCAGCCTAAATGAGGATAACCAATCAATAGACAATCAGTGTAATTCCTCACACGCATAAATGCAAATTGTTCATATGGAACTGTTCACTTTCCCCATTTCTGGCAGGAGCATGATGAATGGAGTCAGTGCTGGTTGTGGAAATTGATTTTTCATAAGCACCAGCTCTTTTCACTTGTCAAAAAATGAGAAGATCGCTACCATGGGCTGATGCACGTAGAATTAATAGAACAGTGATGACCGCCTCAAGGCATTCTGACTCTCAAAATTCTTAAAGCAATTCCTAAAGCAATAAAAACAGTATCTAATTTGATTGTAAGCAAAGAAGAGATGCATTAAAGTAAAGCAGATTCATTCTATTCTTTAAGCAGAATATATTAAAAATACAAAGATTATTGCCAAATAACTCCTGGTACATAGTTGATACTCAGTAAATATTTGCTGAAATGTGCAAATGAATGGAAAAGAATGGAAAGAAGGGAGGAAGGATGGAAGGAAATATGGAAAGAAAGGAAGAAAGGAAGAAACATATCAAAATAAAGATGAGTATTATTTACCTAGCATATAAAAATAAAAACTATATTTTTCTAATTTTTTAAAGATTTTATTTATTTATTTGACAGAGAGAGAAAGAGAGAGAGAGAGAGAGAGAGAGAGAGAGAGAGAGCAGGAACACAAGCAGGGGGAATGGGAAAGGGAGAAGCAGACTTCCCACCAAGCAGGCAGCCCTATGTGGGGCTCATCGCAAGACCCTGGGATCACGACCTGAGCTGAAGGCAGATGCTTAATGACTGAGCCATGCAGCTACCCCTAAATAAAAACTTTAAAGACAAAAACAAAGATATCTTTGGAAATCGTATTGATTTCAGGGTGGCTTTTCAGATAGTACTGAGTATAATATGCCTATTATTCTGTTCTTTATTAAGTATAGCAGTTTTTTTTGTTGTTAATCATGCTGTCCCACCTGACAAATTATCCTTCAATTGTTCTTAAAAAAGAAAACAAGGACAAGTGCTTTATTATATACAATACAGTGAAATTCAGGTTCAAAAATAGCCTACCCTCTTTAAAGAAATGGTCTAAAAAAAAAAAAAAAAGTCACAGCTGAAAAGCAGTGAATGTTACTACCACACCCCAGGCTTGTTTAAATACTAGCCAGAAGGATTGGAGCCAATTACAAACAAGTTACTAGCAGTATCCTTCTAATTAGTAAAACAGTAGTATTCATGTGCAAATTTACTACTGAAATAAAACAGGCAAATGCCACAAATACTTAATTTACCCAGTAGTCATGGAAAAATGGACAATAGTCCTAACACCTTTTAAAAAGTCAACATAGAGCTTGCTTCTCCCTCTCCTTCTGTCTGCTGCTCCAACTGCCTCTGCTGTCTCTTGGTGTCTCTCTATCAAATAAATAAATAAAATCTTTTAAAAATATATACCATTTAACGGAAGAATTTAAGATTCCTTTTAGTTACGAAGATCAAAGATGTGACATTATGAAAGTAGGGATGTCTGGGTGGTGGAGTCCTTTGAGCAACCGACTCTTGGTTTTGGCTCAGGTGGTGATGTCAGGGTTGTGAGATGGAGCCCCACTTAAGACTCTCTCCCTCTCCCTCTGCCCCTTCCTGCCTCTCCCCCTCCAAATAAATAAATAAATCTTAAAAAAAGAAAAAGAAAATAGTGCCCTCCAACTAACTAGGCTTGTTCAGAATGTATTTATTAACGTCACAAACTAATTGTAAATAATTGCTATGGAAATTTAAGACTTAACTAGTGTAACTTCTTTGTAGCTTAATCATTTCTTCTTTTTTGCTTACAATTTTCTCTAGAATAAATTTATTAAATTGTTATTAATCAATGATGTTTACAAGACAAGATACATAATTTCTAACTAATCCCAAAGTCTGCTTAGATATTCATATAAATGCAATTTATTGAATGTTTATGCTATTAAAGTGTTACATTTGCATAGAAATGAATACTTATCAAACTAGGTAATAATGCAAGCCTGTTAGTAACCAATGTCTGGAGCGAGCCTCGTTTGATATGCAGAAAAAAAAATGCATTTATCTGTCTGGGTACAAATATCCAAACACCCATTACTGGGCTCCCAATGAAATAATCAGCTTCAAATGCACTAGTTCTATTAATTGAACTTTTAAATTAAAAGCAAATATTATAGGGGCACCTGGGTGGCTCAGAGGGTTAAGCCTCTGCCTTCAGCTCAGGTTATGATCTCAGGGTCCTGGAATCAAGTCCCACGTCAGGCTCTCTGCTCAGCAGGGACCCTGCTTCCCCCTTGTTCTCTGCCTGCCTCTCTGCCTATTTGTGATCTCTCTCTTTATCAAATAAATAAATAAAATCTTTAAAAAAATATATATTGCGCTGGTCTTCCTCATTACATAACATGATTCTTTTTTTTTTTTTTAAAGATTTGGTAGGGTCCTGAGTTCAAGCCCCACATCGGGCTCCCTGCTGGGCAGGAAGCCTGCTTCTCCTTCTCCCACTCCCCTTGCTTGTGTTCCCTCTCTTGCTGTGTCTCTCTTCATCAAATAAATAAAATCTTTAAAAAATAAAATAAATTAAAAGTTGGAGATTGTAATTCCTTCTCACAAACTAGAAAACTAAGATGTGAAGAAATTAAGGAACTACCTCAAGTTTTCCACAAATTTTAGGTGTGCAGAATGCAGCATTTAAACCAGAGGACAAACTGCACACTCTTTCTGGGACACCTTGGTCTGGCCCTAGATAAGAAGGTAAAGGTGTCTAAGAAAACAACAAACTGAAACTAAACCAGTTCTAGATCAATAGGACTATGATCAAGTGCCAATACAGCCAGAGTTAGAACCCAGGTGCAGGGTGCAGGTACACAAGCAATCCCTCCAATACACACACACATACACATATTCATAATTACAATATTTTTATTTTTATTTTTTTAGGTAAGTAAATAGTTTATTCATTTAGTCATTAAGTGGAGTGATTGTGATTTTCCAGTCACTGTGTTAAGTACAAATATTGCAACAGGAAATAAGAAAAAATAGGCCTTGTTCTCAAGGACATCACATCCCATTGCTTAAATTCTGGTGGTCATTTTCTAAACCGATCACTGAAATTTGACATCCTGGTGCTCTCCTAACTAGCTATTTCTCAAATGTGTTTGTGGTAACTTTTTTTTTCCTAAGATTTTATTTATTTATTTGACAGAGAGAGATCACAAGTAGGCAGAGAGGCAGGCAGAGAGAGAGGAGGAAGCAGGCTCCCCGCTGAGCAGAGATCCCGACGTGGGCCTCCATCCCAGGACCCTGAGATCATGACCTGAGCTGAAGGCAGAGGCTTTAACCCACTGAGCCACCCAGGCACCCTGTTTGTGGTAACTTTGAATTCTGTCTTTCTTTCTTTTTTTTTTAATTGTGTTGTATTAGTCACCATACAGTACATCATTAGTTTTTGATGTAGTGTTCCATGATTCATTTTTTGTGTATGATACCCAGGAAGGCACAGACTGCATGGAGCACTGGGTGTTATATCCAATCACAGCATTGTTAAACTGGATTTCCTTGACCTTACCTAACTTAGCATTAATGTTCCTTTCCAGGTTTGTGGACAACCTAGAGAGAATAGGAGGAAAAATTTCTCTGTAGGAATTTTAAAAGATTAGGTATACTTTCATAAATATTTTCATTTTCCATGGATTATTAAAGAAACATAATTTTTCTGTGAAATAAGCCATATTTTTGTGAATCTTGGTGTGTTGGTGATATCGTATGTTTAGAGTATGAACTCAATTGACTGCCTAGTAATAACCATTTGCATTACTAATGTTTTGGGATCACAAAGTTGTACAGGTTTATTAATTCTTTTAATGATGAATGTTGCATATACCTGTTCCCTCTTCCTAAATATGGGCTAGGAAAAGGAGTCTGCAGAAGACTAATACCATACAAGATACCATTTTATTTAGGAATTTTAATTTGTATAAAATGTGTTTTTCTCTCACACATACACATCTGTATATTTCTTTCACATCTATGTGATTGGTACATATTGTTGACTATATTGAACAATTACTGAAACATTTGTAAAAATCCACATTGTGCTTTTAAAAACTACCTAATGAACAGAAGCTAAATGAATGCATGAAACATCTTCACATTTTTAGTTCTCATTTTAGCAGAATGTCAGTATAATATTGTAATACGATTGTTATGTTCCAGTAACATCACTTAAGAAATTTTGTGCCAGGGCGCCTGGTGGCTCAGTGGGTTAAGCCTCTGCTTTCAGCTCAAGTCATGATCTCAGGGTCCTGGGATCAAGGCCCACATCCTGCTCTCTGCTCAGCAGGGAGCCTGTTTCTTCCTTCTCTGCCTGCCTCTCTCCCTCATCTCTCTCTCTGTCAAATAAATAAATAAAATCTTTAAAATAAATAAATAAAGATATAGATAGATAAATAAATAAATAAACAAACAAACTCTTATGCTGTGGCACAGTATCAGTAGAAATGAAAATTTAAAAAAATACACTGAGAATATACCAAATCAATAGACTAATTAATAACTCATAGTTCTCTTCCCTTCCATGTTACAAATACTGACAAGGCCAGAAACAAGCAGTGGGAAAAAGAATCCATGTTCTCTGTCAAAAAGGTATGATAATTTATTTCAAATGAAAAGCCAAAGAGTTTCAAGTAAGGCTTAAAATGGGTGTCAATGTGCACGACTACAGCAAAGAACCCTACAAAGAAGGCGTTCGTCAGAGCAGCCAAAACCAACAGATGCATTCCAGTTCATCACTCTCTTCAATTGAGCATAAGAAAGATAAAGTGCTTGGCTGTGCAATCCATATTTTAAACAAATAAAAGAGAAAGCTACCTAAACCACTAGTTTGCCAAATTTGGATTTTCAAATCTTAGCAGAGCTGCCTACTTAAGCATTGATTTATATATTTTTTTTCCATCATAAAACTTTACATTTGCTTTCTCCCAAAGTAGTTGATAAGAAAAAGAAGAAAAAAAAAAAAACTTAAAAACACTTAAATAACCTTTGTATCCCTGTAAATTCTCCACTTGAGCAAAAACAACAATATTTCCAGGCAGCCGATCCCCAAATGCCAATCCAACCCTCAGCCTTCTCACCCCAAACAAGAAGGATTATGTGCCCCAATAGATATTTTTCTATTTTTCTCTTCCTTGTTCTCTACTCTTTATTGTTTAAAGGTTTTCTGCCTTCTGACCCACTTTGTGGTTCTCTGAAAGGAGGCTGTCAACTTCACACAGTGTTAAATAGATGTTTGCATCACCTAAATTATTTCTCTTTAATATGATTTTTAAACAGTTTTTTTGGTGATGAGGAATGAGATCAGAAGCTGACTACTAACAACCTACAGGAGAATGAGATTCACAGGCCAGGTACCTAACCTCTGAAGCCTTGAGTTCGTGGTTTTTGTCATAGTGAATGAGCGATGTGAGTATGTCACTCTTGGAATTGTACTCTCCTCCTTTGGGTGCAGCCTCCATAGACAGGTAGGTAGATAGAGAGACAGATTGATAGATATATCAAGCAATTGACCTCAGAAAGGTTTTGGGCTCCTGAAAAGATTCTGGGATTTATTAAAATTCTCAGAGAGGTTCTGGGTCTCCAGAAAGGTCCCGAGAGAGATACCCTGGGAGTCCACAGTGGGTGATAGCTCTTAGAGAGTCACAAAGCCTCAAGGTAAATTCATAGTATAAGCTGTCAGGGAACATGGGAAAATAAATTAAGACAAGAAATTTATCAAAATCAAAATCTAAGCAGGCACAAATGGCACTATTAAAAGACACTGTAAAGAAATCTCTTGAAAGGAATAATAGATCAATTGCTAATGGCAATCTCGAAAGCCAAAGCTGCAAAATTGGTGGACATGGGTGGAGAGCTCTAAAGCTTTCTAATTAGAGAGCCCACCACCTGCCTCTAAGACTCCTGTACCAGGACAAATTGGTCACAGAATGGGTTAGATTGACACTAAATTATCCTGCCAACCTCAAGAAAATTTCTGCACAGGGAGGTACAAGATAAATACCACAAAATCCCCAACCCAGCAGCACCACCTTCTTAGGTATTAAAGTGGTTCAGAGAGACCCAGAGCTTAGATAAAGAAATGGAATCTGGGGTGCCTGGGTGGCTCAGTTGGTTAAGCAACTGCCTTCGGCTCAGGTCATAATTCCAGAGTCCTGGGATCGATCCCCATATCGAGCTCCCTGCTTGGTGGGAAGCCTGCTTCTCCCTCTCTCACTCCCCCTGCTTGTGTTCCCTCTGTAGCTGTGTTTTTCTCTGTCAAAAAATAAATAAAATCTTAAAAAAAAAAAAAGAAAAGAAAAGAAAAGAAAGGAAAAGAAAAAAGAAAAGAATAATGAGATCTTCAAGTTTCTAAGAATTGAGCATGTCATCATTTTGGCACACCTGCTTATTTTCTGTCTAGGAACTGTGTCCTGGAAGCCGTAGATACCAGCAAAAATGGAAAAATCTGGTAGGACAGCCCACTACAATGACCATCATGAGGAATGTTCCAATTAGATCGGATCATTTACATCAATAGGAGTGCTTGAAAGAAAGAGTTCCAAATCAAACAGAATGAAATACCTATTTTAACTGGCATGCAGAAACCTTCAAAAGGCTTTAAAATTCCAAAGTAGCTTCACTGGCTTATTCATTGCAAAGGCTAGTGAAAAAATTAAAGACATAGGTACTTTAAACAAAAAATTTTAAGACTGACATGATTTTTTACTACTCTCCTCTATCCTCCTTTATCTGAATAATATCAGTCTATCTGACATTATCCTCTATCTGAATTACTTTTTCATAATGAAGTGACCACAAGCCTACAAACTAAGGCCACCCAGTTAGTGGGCTTACAATTCTGACAGCTCCAAGACCAGAGATCTAAAACACTTGAGACTCCCTCATATACCTTTCCTACGGGCCTATAACCAAAACATTGACCCTAATTTCCAATGTCTCAGTTTCTCTCAAACAGTCTTGCTGAATAAACACTTCTGGGGAAGTAGAGACACAGCTATAAGAAATGTATAAAGAGACCAATTGGCTTATAGATCTCTTTGAGATCATTTCTTGACTGACTTGATTCTAGCTGGTATGGGTCATGGGGACTCTAGCGCAGGAGCACTCTCCAAACCACAGACATTGTTTTGTTGCTAATAATTATTATTGTCTCTCTAATATTGCATGTCTGTACATGGGGAGCCATTGACCAGTTGACCTATGGTCTCTCTCTGAATGGAATGACAGAAGAATAACAGAATGTAACCATGTGTAAGAACACACTCTTGACATGGTCTCTTGTATATGCTACACTGACACCTAAAGAGGCAATGGTTAACTAACAGTCACACTACGATTGATATATTTTTTAAAGATTTTATTTATTTATTTCAGAAAAGAGAGAGAAAACACAAGTTGGTGGTGGGAGAAAGCAGAAGGAAAGGGAGAAGCAGATTCCTTACTGAGCAAGGAGCCAATGTGGGTTTGATCCCAAGACCCCAAGATCATGACCTGAGCCAAAGACAGACACTTAACCAACTGAGCTACCCAGGCACCCCAGACTGATACTTTTAATCAAACCTCTTAAATAATCAAGAGGATAACCAAAAGAGGAGACTACTGAAATACGTTTCAAGACCCAAGATGGAGCCACTTCTGCCAGGGTAACATGTCAGAGAACTAAAACTCAGATAAACTCCAATAAATGCTCTGCTTGGCCAGAACAGAACACGTCCAGGCAGCCAATCTCCAAACACTAAGCCAATGGGCTTTATACTCATTTCCTTATTCCCTCTCACCCCAAACAAAGCAGACTATGTGGCCCCAGCAATGAGGTTTTTCTATTTTCCTCTTTGTTGTTCTTTATTCTTTATCCTGTAAAAGCTTTCTGCGTTCTGGCATGTTTTGCAGTTCTCCAAAATAAGATTGTTCATTTCATGAGCCATTAAATTAAGTTCATTTTTTATCACCTAATTTGTTTTTCTTTATCTATTTCTAACATATTTAATTTCTTACCTGTTCTATTTCTGGTAGGTTTGTTTTCTTCTGTCTATACTTCTAACTTCCTCGACTCTGTTCAGCTCATTAACTATTAAAAGGACTCCTTCTCTAATAAAGTACTCTATTCATAAACTATGGTTACCAGGTCCTGATTATAGTGTAAATTCAAACTGAACTCTATGTCTTTAGTTATTTTTATTTTTTAAGGCTTTCATATCTCTGGTGACCTTGAATTCTTTGCTGTACAATTGTGAGTTTAAGGGGGAAATGTTTGTCTCCATTTTTATGTTCAGCTGAAAGCAGTATTTTACACCAGATAAATAAGTACAATCATGTTTTCCTACTCAGATCTCTCTTAGACCTCTGGATTAGGAAAAAATGAAGATCCTTCAGAGGATCAAAAAGAAATAGGCAACAAGAGGAAAATTGAATCACAGAAATATAGTAGCTATTCCTTTTTGAACCTTACAGAGTAATAGGGTTTATATAAACATAAGCTAAACGGACCATTTTATACCCCTCTGAGACTTTCTGGAAGCCAAACTCATAAGAGTCATACTTCACAAGCAATGGCACAACATATCTTCTACCAAGTACGTAGTCAGTTTTCATAAAAAGGCAGTATTTTAAATGGCATCCTTAAGTGTGTAAGCCAGAAAAAAAATTATTTTCCAGAGGAAATAAATTTGGAGTGGTAAATGATGCAGGAACTTTTTTTATTAAGTCATCCTAATTTCATAGCAGTTCTACAAACCCTGTGACCAGAAACCCCAACTTAAAAATAAAAACATCTGTTAATTGTTCCTGTATGAAATTGATATCCTTATGTGAAGATTTTTTTTGTGGTGCATTCAATTCCCAATGTTCCTTAATATCATAACTGGAAATAATTAGCAACATGTCTAGAAGATTTAGCTAAGAAACATGTTAATTTGGCCTAGAGATAGTTCTTTTACCCTGCACATTTATTTTCACAGATTTCTTACTGAGTTTGTCTATATGATTTTATGTCAACTGACTACTCATAAAATTGCAGACTATATGAACACTGCTTTCAGAAAATGTTGAGAGTTGTTTTATTATTGAATTTTATGCCTCAACCTATATCAATATTTCGAACATGTCAGTACAAAGCAGCATGAATCAGCTCACTAGTCCCTTGGCTTTTCAATCTTTTTTTTCCCCCTGACTTTGTTGAGGAATAATTGACAAATATAATTGTGTATATTTAAAGTGTACACTGTGATTATTTGATATACATATATATTGTTGAATGATTACCAAGATGAAGATAATGAATACATTCATCATTTCCCATAGTTAGCATAAGTAACTTTTGTGGTGTGTCTGGTAAGAATGCTTAAGATCCAGTCTCAGCAATTTCAAGTATACAAACCATATTACTAACTATAGTCCAGGCTGTTCATTATATCCTTAGAACTTACACTACTTAAAACTGAAAATGTGTATCCTTTGATCTACATCATTGTTTTCCCTTCTCAGTCCCATGATTCTATTCTCTGTTTATGTGAAATTGGCCGTGTTTTTTTTTTTTTTTTTTTTTTTTGTAATTCCACATGTTTAAGTGATACCATACAGTATTTATCTTTTTTTTTATTTCATTTGGCATAATGCCTGCCAAATACTAACTACATGCAGTTGACCCTTAAACAACATGGGGAAGGTAGGAGGGCAAGGGACACCAACCACCCCCCATGCAGTGGAAAATCTGTATATAACTTTTCACTCCCCAGAAACTTAACTACTAATAGCCTATTGTTGACTGGAAGTCCTACTGATAACACAAACATCTGATTTAATACATATTTCATATGTTATATATATTAGATACGATATTCTTACAATGTAAATGAGAGAAATTTCTAAAAAGAAAATTATCAAGGAGATATGATACATTCACAGTATTGTACTGTATTTATTTTTTAAAAATCAAAAAAAATTAAATTAAAAACTCCACGTATAAGTGGATACACTCAGTTCAAACCCATGTTGTTCAAGGGTCAAGCATAATGAGTTTCACTTAATACATAAACATACATATATACTGTATATATAAGTCTTAGAATTTTTTATTTACACCCACAGACATATATATATACATATATATATATGTATATATATATATAATTTATTTACTTCATTTATTTACTTTTGTCTTGGCATGGAGATCTTGAGTCCTTAGTGTGCTCAGTAACTTCAAATTTATCCATAACTGATAAAGAATAGACATCTCTGATTAAATAAGTTGAAAGGTAAAATGTATATGGTTAATGGATGACCAATAGTCAAAGATTTAGAACGTAAATCATATCAAGCATATCCTACTTTCAATTCTTGATGTTTCAGTCATAATTATGAATAGAAGTTTTTATTATGCCATGCTATAGCAGTATTATTAGAACAAATTAGTCTGAATTTGTGATATTTTAGGTTTTTAAACTATTAATCTATTATTTGTTTCACTATTACTTTAAAAAGTTATGTATTAAATAAAGACAATGACTTCCCTAAATTCTAGATGGATATAAGCTACTACATATGCACCATATAGGTATTATTAATATATTTATACACAAAGCTGTATTGTGAAATTTTAACATGTATTTTAAATAGTTAAATGAATTTTTAGAGACTGTAATACATAAATACCTATATGTTTAATAAGGCAATGTAAAATATTTTTAAAAATCTAAAATTACTGAGAAATAGAAATGTATTCTATCCCATTTCTCCATTATAAATTTAACAATATTAAAACTTATGTATATCAAAAAATTTTAGATTATTTTTATATACTAAACAGAAAAAATGGCTCTATTTTCAATACATGTTTATATGTTTTTAGTTTTCCACAAATATTAAAGTATAAAAGTTAAGTCATGTTTCTGTTATAGTATTTTTATACAATGTATCTGATAAAGGCAGCATATTGAGTCATGCCACATTTAAAAAGGGAACATTAAATACACAATGCCCCACTTTATGCAAAAAGTATAAAGAATAATTTATAAAGACAATCGCTTCAAAATATTTCATGGGGTGGGGCACACACCTGGGTGGCCCAGTCAGTTAAGTTATTGACTCCTGGTTTCAGGTCAGGTCATGATCTGAGGGTTGTGAGATAAAGCCCCATGTAGGGCTCTGTGCTCAGAATGGTGTCTGCTTGAGTTTCTCTCTCCCTCTTCCCCCTCCCAAACTCTCTCTCTAAAATAAATAAATGTCTTAAAAAATTTTTCATCAAGTATCGGCAGACTTTAATAAATAAGTCTTAAATCTATAGGCAAAAAACCTAGGTTAAATAATTAAAAGTAGAGATTTTATAGTATAGAATGAAAGTATAATTTTGCAAATTGCTTCTTTGTATCAATGAGTTAGCCAGACTTCCTTTAATAATCAATTTTCACAAGAAATCTTTATGGACTTTTAATTGCAAATGATAAAGTATTGATCTTTCAGGAACTCAGACTAGTTATTGAGGCATGCTTAAAATCTCACCCTATTCTCAAAGTGCATTTTGGTTCATTTCAGCAAGCATGCCCTAATACTAAATATTAAACATTCTAAGTAATTTTAGACAAAACTCATGAGATAGTCCAAGGTATTTGTGGTATTTTTGGACTCAGATCATAAAAACGTTGTTTTAGTGAACAAAATTGATTCTCTGACACTTTATCAGTTATCAAAAATGTCAGGTTTTCTGATTCCTTTTTCTTATAGTTATCTCATCTAATGTGTTCACCCAGTCAACATAAATTTATACTACATGTAATATTTATAAAGCAACTTCCCAAGACGGCACTATATGGACTCCAAAGATGAAGGATAACTGAGCAACTTTTTTACAGAGCCCTAGTTGTTTTGTATCCCAAAATCCCTTTCATCATTTATTAAATAGTCAAAATTAATTTGTTCAATTTAGGCCATTAAAAATGTTTTACTTGGGGCTCCTGGGACCCAGTCATTTAAGCATCTGCCTTTAGTTCAGGTCCTGATCCTGGAGTCCTGGGATCGAGCCCTGCCTCCTGCTCCCTATTTGGAGGGAAACCTGCTTCTCCCTCTTTCACTCCTCTTGCTTGTGTTCCCTCTCTAGCTGTGTTTCTCTCTGCCAAATAAATAAATTAAATTAAATGTTTTACTAATTTTTTTAAAGACTTCATTTATTTATTTGGCAGAGAGAGCATAGGCAAGGGGAGCAGCAGAGGGAGAGGGAGAAACAGACTTCCCACTGTGCAAGGAGCCCAACTCGGGGTTCAATTCCAGGACCCTGGGATCATGACCTAAGCTGGAGCAAAACACTTATTTGACTGAGCCACTGAGGCACTCCAAAGATGTTTTACTTATTAATACAAAATTGGAATCCATTAAACCTATTTAACTATTTTAAATCTATTTTTAAAAAACTTGTCTGAACACCTAAGATTTTTTTTTCTTAAAGATTTTATTTACTTGACAGAGAGAAACGCAGCCAGAGAGGGAACACAGCAGGGGGAGTGAAAGAGGGAGAAGCAGGCTCCCCGCCGAGCAGGGACCCCGATGTGGGAGTCGATCCCAGGTCTCCGGGATCATGACCTGAGCCGAAGGCAGTCGTTCAACCAACTGAGCCACCCCAGGCGCCCCATTAACATCTAAGATATTTTCAATAAAATTTATTCTTTGACTCGCCAAAGGTAGTTTGGGCTAAATTTTTAATTCCACCTTCCTTTGCTTGAAATAATATGTATATAGCTAAATGTTCAAAAAAATGTTAAGTCCAACTGGATATAGGATTATTATATTTGATTTTCCAATTAAAAAATTATCAAGGTGAGAGAATGCAGCATATTCCAGAAATATCCCAAATGAAATTTTAAAATCTGTCCAAAAGATTATACCCACATAAAAGGATGGAGTTTTGTAGATGCCTTTATGTCCCATTGCTAAATATCTCAAGTTGTTAGGATGCTATGATTATCAGCATAGTCAATGAATTAAGAAGAGAGGCTAAACTCTTCAAGAATAAAAGAGTGCCATAAGTTTAAGATATTCATGTTCATGCTATTAAAACAACAGCATGGCCTTCTTTAATTTTAATTTATTAGCATTTTCTAATCATCTGAAAGAGAAAAGTGATTCTAGAATGTTTTCATTCCATTTGACCTGTCACAAAATGACACAGGAATGAATGTAAATATACTTCCTTTCTTTTGGACACATAATATATTTTTTCATACCAGAAGCATTTAAGACTGGTACTAAGCTTTATTGTATTACCTCTAAGTAACATTAAGCAGAATGTTTCAAAAGCTTTAAAAAGCTTAATGCAAGTTTGTTACGTTATCTATTTAGCTACATCAAAATTGCCAAAGTAATGATAAAAATCTACGGGTTTCAAAACAAAATCAACATGATGAAATTCCTGTTTTCTCACACACCCAAGCAACTACTCCACATGAATGCCATGATTCAAGAATATTACTGATAGACAACCAGCTTGATAAAATAAATGGTGCCAAAAGAAATCACAGAACTATGTGGCACTGTAGAAGGAAACTATTCTCATTTTTTGAAAATAATATAGTAAGTTTTTGTGTTTTGACTATAATCATTGACTTGGTAAGGCATTAATATTTATCCTTAAAGAAATAGTAAGTAAAAAAAAGGCATTACATATATAAAATTGCATTTCTAGTATTGAATTAAAACCTAGAGACTCCTTAAAAATTTCAATAAAACTACCCAAAGAATAAGTGCATTTAACATTCCAGAATCATTTTTAGGATGATAGAAAGATAACTTGCATGTTAAAGACCATATTGTATAACATATTCAAGGACTAACATAAATCATTCCCTGAGCTTGAATTCACCACATGGTCATGGAACAGATTCCAAAATGGCACAATGTCAGGAAAGCACTGACAATAGCATATATTAGCATATTACTCTCCAGGATTCCCTGAAAAAAATGCAAATGTTGTCTGTTCTGGGTTTGGTTCTTCTAGTTGTGGCTAATGTAGAAGCATACTAATAAAGGTCATGATTATTAAATTCCATTAAAGAGAATTAGGTAAGAAAGAATGTGGATTTTGAAGTTAGAGAAATCTGAGATGAAATTTCAGTTCTGCCACTACTAGATCTGTGATCTTACACAATTAACACCTGTGAGACTCAGTTTTTGCTCCTTTTTATAATTAGAATAATACAATGTTTACTCAATATGTATTTAAGAGATTACTATGTTCTTGCCAATACAGTTAATCCAAGGAATGCATCAGTGAACAAGACAAAAACCCTAACTTATGGTGGTGGAGTCAGATAGTAAACAAATAAAATGATAGCAGAGTTATATGGGCTGTGAAGAGAATAATGTGAACTAAAGAGTGAATGGGAAGAAGGGACAATTTTTAAAATAGTCAGATAAGATCTCTTTGAGGAAATGGCTTTTGAGCAGGGACCTAAATGATCAGAGGAGGTCATATTCTCAACAGAAAGAACAAGAAGCAAAACAGCTCAGCTATAAGAAGTTCACTTAAGAAAGGGGCTTTGTTTTCAGCAAAGCAATTTAAGGGTGTTTTAAGTTGAGTAATGACTCCCAAAGATATGCAAGTGCTCATCCCTGCAAACTGTGAATGCTACCTTATATGATGAAAGGGACTTTAAAGATGTGATGAAGATTCTTGAGATGGGACGATTTTCCTAGATAACCACTAATTACATATGTTTTTATAAAATGGAGGCAAAGGGAGAACTGATGACAGAGGAGTGGTAGGGAATGTGAAGCAAGAGGCTGGAGTGATGCAAAGAACAGGTCAGGAAACAAGAAGCAAGAAAAGTCAAGCAAACAGATTCTCCTCTAGAGTTTCCAAAACAAGCTGGCTGACATTTTGATTGTAGGCCCATGAAACTGATTCAGAATTTCTGTGGGTAACCTTGTGTTGCTTTAAGCTCCTAAACTGTGGTCATTTGTACAACAGTAATAGAAAAGGATGCTCTAAGCATCAGATGATGGTAAATAAGACCTGGGTAGTGGTGTTGTTTGAAATACTGAAAAGGCTCAAGTATGGGCTATTATTTTAAAGGTGGTATTGTCAGTACCTGCAGATGGTTAGAATAAGTGGAGTGAAGTCATCCAAAACCCTGGAGCAGCTGGCTGATTGTAGACCATTTATAAGAGTCAGTTAAGCCTACACTTAGATGGTAGGAAATGATAGAAAAGGAAATGAGAGTTCATATGTTATTCACATTCTAACTGAAGTAGTGGAGTTGTTTTAAATGTTAACTAATGGGTAACAAAGAGATTTAGCTAAAGAGAATGACCAGGGACAATAAGAATGATAGTCCCCTATGCTTTCATCTCCAATGGGATAGTTAGAGGACATCATTAAAAGACACACACACACACACACACAGAGAGAGAGAGAGAG
The DNA here is from genome assembly GCA_004023965.1 of Spilogale gracilis. Classification (NCBI taxonomy): domain Eukaryota; kingdom Metazoa; phylum Chordata; class Mammalia; order Carnivora; family Mephitidae; genus Spilogale; species Spilogale gracilis. The sequence continues at coordinate 59,689 of PITA01002259.1, read as the reverse complement.
AGAGAGAGAGAGAGAGAGAGAGAGAGATGTGAGACTTCCCCAGGGATCACATATGTTATCAATAACCAGTAATTAAATAATAAAACCAATCATCATTTCAAAAATTTTATTACTGAGGGGCGCCTGGGTGACTCAGTCTTTAAACATCTGCCTTTAGGGCTCAGGCCATGATCCCAGGGTCCTGGGATCGAGCCCCACATCAGGCTCCCTGCTTAATGGGACACCTGCTTCTCCCTCTCTCTGCTTGTGTTACTTCTCTGGCTGTGTTTCTCTCTGTCAGGTAAATAAATAAAATCTTTAAAAATATTAATACTGAGTATAAAATTGATCTCATCTCTTTTCTCTATCCACTTTCTTACAGGTAAAATTGCAACATATCCACTTACTAATTAAATTCAAGCCACTGTTGAACAACATCTGAGGAAAATACTGGCAGACAGAGTAAAAGAAAAACATAGAATACTAAGTTTAAAACATGAAAGTACTATAACTTATTTATAGTGCTGACATAGAGATAAATAAAAACATAAATGAAAATCAGTAACTTTGTAGTATCTCAAAGTAAATCAAGGCACAGTTTGGGACTTCAAAGCCCTCTGTGACAGTTTTATCCTAAATACAAAATAATTCCTAAATTCCTTTGACATAACCATTTTGGAAGAGAAATATAAATACACCACACCAAAATTAAACTTTTAAAAATAGTAATGACAACATTACTGAAAACAGAACAAAATACTAAGCTTGTCTCCAATTATTAAAAGTGCATACTTTTCCTCCAATATGTATTTCTCTTTTAATTATGTAATTTAATTCACTTTTTTAGGTAAAACCAGGGACATTTATAAACAGTAATTGATTGTAAACAATCAATAATCATCTACAAAAATCATTGTTTTCTAAAAGTCTATCAGATAGTATACAATGTTTTAGAATAGTAGGAAAAAGTTAAAAATAATTTAGATGTCCTTAAATCATTCACTTGTTTTTGTAAATACTAACAGTATATTAAGAAAATGTGACAGGTGCTTGAGTAGCTCAGTAGGTTCAGCATCTCCCTTCAGCTCCAGTCATGATCCTAGGGTTCTGGGATCGAGTCCTGCATCTGGCTCCCTGCTCAGCAGGGAGTCTGCTTCTCTCTCTCCGTCTACCCCTTCCCCCTGCTCCTGCTCTATCTCACACGTGCATGCTCTCTCTCTCTCTCTCTCTCTGTCAAATAAAGAAATAAATTCTGAAAAAAAAAAAAGAAATGAAAAGAAAAGAAAAAGTGGCAAAGAGTGCAAAGGGATCAGGGAGAAAGTATAGAATAAAAAAAGAATTATTTAATGAGATTTAGATAACTTAAACATCTCCTGGAGATCCACGGTTTAAATTTATGGTAAGCCATACATCAAAATTATAATAATTTGGAGAGAATGAACATGTTTATCACTTATATAGGTTGAGTTAAAAATTATACCTCCTACCACACCCACATTTGATAGGGATATTTGTCTCTATTAGATGTCATAAACAGGCATAAAAGGGAATTAAAAATGGCATTATTAAAATGAAAGACAAGTAAAAAAACAGGCTTAAAAGGTTGTATAATGTAAGATTCTATTTATGTGACATTCTAGAAAAGGCAAAAATCTGGGAACAGAAAACAGAGGAGAGGTTATCAAGAGCTGGGTTTAGAGGATGGGTCTACAATAAAGAGGCAGGGGGAATTACTGGGGATGACAGAATGTTCCATATCTTGACTGTGTTGGTAGTTACAGAACTGTGTCCATCTGTCAAACACACAGCAACTGTACACTGAAAGGAGAAGTTTTACTGTATGAAATTATTCCTCAGTTAACCCCACTTTAAAAAGTGAAATAAAAAGATATCTCTTTGAAAAATTTTTTTTAAAAAAAAACTATAGATTTGGGGGATGTGTAGGTGGCTCAGTCAGTTGAGCATATAACTCTTAATTTTGGCTCAGGTCATGATCTCAGGGTCCTGAGATTAAGCCCCCACTGGGCTCTATGCTATGTGAGGAGTCAACTTGTCCTTCTCCTTCCCTCACTACCTTTTCCTCCTTCCCCAATCCCAGCTTGCTCTTTTGCTCAATTAGGCATGCATGCTCTCTCTACTCTCAGATAGATCCATCAATAGATAGATAAAATATTTTTTTTAAAAAGCTACACATTTTGTTTTAGAATTCTAGGTTTTATAATTTATTTCAAAATCACTAATTTGCAGCCAATTTTTAACTAATCAAATCTTTATTCAAAAATCTGAAGTTTATATTAAAAAATAATTCATTTACATATAACCCTAAGGCTAAAACATATAAAAATTATATAAAAGAAAGAGAAATTGTTTCAACTTCTCATGGGTTTGGTTTTAAGTTTGTTGAGAGGAAAACAAAACAGCAACAAATTGGCCAAGCTGAGTTATAAATATTATAAAAACATCACTAAAACCTTAATGTGAATAAAGCCAGAGCACATTCTTAGAACTAGAGACAAATATGCAACATGTACTTTGCTTCTCAATGACTAGTGGTGTACACTTAGTATATGATTTTTTTTAAATAGAGATAGGACTACAGATATGAAAGGAACTGAAGACTGGTTAAACAAGTGATTTTATGATTGCTTAAATTTCAACTTGATTCTTTAAAATGCTAATGGCTACCTTATCTGAGACAATTTGGTTGGTTTGCCAGTGGTCATTAACACACCTTCATTATCGACTTCTCCAAAAAAGAGCAGGTCATATCAAATATATATCCATAAATGAACATGTCCAGATTCTTAAAGTTAGGTCATAAATACCTCCTAATTCAATAGAATATGAACTAAAGACAAAATATTTGTATATGTACATTCATAAATATATAATATATAATCAATAGTATTATTTATAATTATGTTATGAAAAAAGTTCAAGAGATTAAGCCCAGAGTTATGAGACATTAGTATTTAAATTAAGGTCCTATACCCTAGTTGTAGGTTTCAATACAGTATAATCATTAGATAACATCTATGAAATTCAAAATGTCACATTTTTGATACTTTAATTTACCCCTGGCCAATAAATGTGAAACCAACCCAAGATATCTTAAATAAAGAGTTGATTATTTTTCACAATTGCATAAACAACTTTTAAATACTAATTTTCTAGGAAGAAGAGAATGAATTCAAGATGATTAGCACGTATATACATTAAAGCTAGACAGATAAGATTTTTTATTAAATTTCAACTTTGCAAACTGTACCTTTCACAAACTTTGTGCCGGGACACAAATATTAAAGTGAAAACATTAACAGAAAACACATCAGATGGAACGGCTGCAGCTATTACAAAAGCTAGGTCCCTTGGATGGGTCAGTACACAAAGATATGAGTGTAGAGCATGATTTGTTACAAATAGACTCCGTGAGCCTGAAGAGGACAGTGATTAAAGGGAGTCATACTCTCTGTGAATGGATGCACACTACAGAGGAGGGGGTTCTTCCTCAGAAGTTGGATTTCTTGCTGTCATACAGATCTTTGGTATACACGAGGTTGATGACCAAAAATGTGTAGTTTTATTTGTATTGACTGTTTCGCAGCATTTTACATTTTTTAAAAACACCTTCAACCTCCTTTGTCTCAAGTCCAAAAGGCTTTCTAAAATTGACACTATAAAGTATGAGCTGTGGCGTCCAGACACCAGTCTTCCTAGAGTTTAAGTTGCACTAAGCAGGCGATGTTTTCCTTGCCTTTTATATTCTGAGTTGTTACAAGGGAATTCCAAAATGATAGCAGCCATGACAAGCATACTAATTCTTGTGCACTAGTGTTTGTTAACTGGCAGGAGGAAATGATCTAGAGATCATTTAGACAGAAAGGTAGAACCGAGAGGGATACGGATATAAAACCTAGATGTCACACTGGTGTCACATCAAAGCTGAGGACATTTAAACAGCAGAAAAGCCTAATCTTCAGTTAACCTGCATTTGATTTTCACAAATAGGATTTCATCTGAAGCACCAAATTAAATCTGAAACTGAGAAATGGGCCTGTATATTAAGATGTGTCCAAAGTAATTGTTGTCATGATGAGTGTCTGGCTTTCGGCGTCAGATTTGTAATTCATTGCTGGTATACTGGGGTTACAATTTGTGGGGGAAATTGAAGAAGAGATTTTACCCTGGTATGCACATGCCTCTCAGTTTCTGGGATAACACGGCCAATACCGTCAGATGCCTATCAATTGAGTAATATAATGAAAGTTTCAGTGGAAAAAACAAAAGCTCAAAAAAGGTCACATAATTCCTTGTATGTTACCTTTTTATAAAGCATAAAATTATGGGAAAATATTTCAAATACATTTGTTTTCTCTTCACACAGTTGCTTAAATATGCTACTAGATTCACACCAAACCAGAGGAGGCACTCAATTTTCAGAGTTAAAGGATAATAGTAACTGGTCAACAAACTAAAAAAAAAAAAAAATTCTTTTTGATATAGTAACAGTCCACAAAGGGTATAAGAGCACAGCTGGCAGAAAAGAACACAATATAACCCAAGATACAAATAATTTTTTAAAGATTATAAATAAAAATTATATTACCTGATAATAGTCAAGAAAACAAACTTACAGCATATAAAATTTATACAGAATTTAATGTACTTAAAAGTACCTAATAACTAAAGCAAAATTAAAATATTCTTGTATTCAATAAAATATTTAAAACATCTTGTAGAAATTTAAATACTTTAACTCACTATAATACCATATGCTTTTCCCCTAGATTTTACCTCTAGTAAGTTATAATTACTAATATGTTTTATAGACATTTATGCAAAATCAAATCTATGGAAATATTTTTTCATTATATTATGTACCATATAGGAATGAATATAGATGATAGATAGATAGATAGATAGATAGATAGATAGATAGATAGATATGAGTAATGGTTATCCATTTCTCATCTCTATTTTTCTATACATAGGGTGATCTCATTTGGTTAAATTTAGGTTACAATGCTTAAATGCCTTTCCCAAATATTTGATCAAAAATATTAGAAACATATCTTCCCATGATCATTGTCTTATAAAAGAGCTGTTAACAGCAACTCAGAGACATTAGCTCAAGTCAATGACTATCCAGTGTTTCCCTGGTCTTGGAGTCTTCCACAAGGTCTTTAAGCCACTGCATGATACAGCAGTGCTACACTAACCATGCAAGTGGAGTTCAGAGCTAATGCCTTCAATACCCTTTTGCTCCCTGTACTTGTTGATGGAACCAACAGGCTCAGAGGCCCTCTGGCTCAAAATCTTTTTTTTTTTTTTTTTAGATTTTATTTATTTGACAGAAAGAAACACAGTTAGAGAGGGAACACAAGCAAGGGAGTGAGAAAGGGAGAAGCAGGCATCCCGCCGAGCAGGGACCCTGATCCACAGTTCCAGGATCATAACCTGAGCTGAAGGCAGAATTTAATAACTGAGCCACCCAGGCACCCCCCTGGCTCAAAATCTTAAGCCCTGTCTCATCATACCACAAAACAATCAGTTATCAATTCTTTTCTGCATCTCAATGTGTCCCCTTCTTTTCATTCTCACTGCCCCTATCTTAAATCAAACACTTGACCATGTAATCTCCCAGCCAGTCAATCTTTCCCTTCCCAACAGTCCTGCCCATTAACACCTGGTCAATGTACCCCAAAGAGAGTTGTGATGTTCTCACCTCCCTGCTCTACCATCTTTACTGATTCCTCGCAGTAACATTCAGGGGATGTGCCCCATCTTATTTCCTTCTTTTTTCTTTCTAACCAAACTAAACCGAAATTCCTTCCTGAAGCCCAGGTCTTGCTTTGGTCATATTAATCCTGTTGTCTTTCCTCCTTCCTTTACTCATATTTCTATAGGTTTAAAATTCATTTTCTCAAATGCCAACTCCTCCATAACATCCTAGCTGATCCTCTCTCCTTCCCAAGGCCAGCAGAATCATAATCTCATCTTCCTCATATACTCTGTTTGTCTTTGTGGCCAGCATCAGATTCTGGTTTTTGTTGTCTTGTTTTTTTCTTTACTGACTGTATCCAGTCCTTCCTATTTGGGGTGTACAACCACACTGAGAGTACGCACTATTTCTTATCTTTGTATTCTTCAAAAAGCCAGGAAGATTATTTTTTATTACTTTTTTTTGGGGGGCAGGGGTAGAAGGGCAGAAGGAGAGAGAGCCGAAATCAAAAGTCCTATGCTTAACCGACTGAGCCACCCAAGCAGCCTTCCAGGAAGATTATTTTAACTAGGGTACATGATTAATAATTTTTAATAGGTGAACAAATAAATGATTATGACATTTTTACGTATTTCTACATATAGCTTTTAGTTTAAGTTAGCAATTTCATATAGAAAAGAGGTTACAACTGTGTAAGGGAATTGACATCAGATAATGTTTGCAGATTAGGCCTTTATAAAGAAAACTATTTTTTGTAAACTTGAGATTTGAACAAATTCTTCCTTGGCTGTGCAGGAAAATATGGATAGCAGGTGATTAGTAATAGAAATGCCCTGACCCGGCTAGTTTCACTTGGTGCTGTTTACATAGCTGACAATTAGCTGACAAAATACTTTTCAATGAGAGTATCACCAAAAATCTGTTTCTATGGAAGAAAAGAACACCTATTCTACCCTTCAGTAGACTGAAAAAAAAAAAAACAGCTTTTACAAATTCATTCCTTTGTGCTAATATGGCATTCTTTATGACCATGTAGTCTTTATATTCTGGTGGCCCTTCACACACATTTACGAATTTACTACCCCAAATATAATTTCTATATGCCTAATGATCTAAGCGTTATGCACTTTTGGATGCATACATATATTATAAAATCATACCCAAAATTACAGTTTACAGATATTTCTAAATTTTGTAAAAGCCCAGAACACCAGAATCATCAAAAACTCTAGATGTTTCCTTTATAGGTCATAAAAAAAAGTCATATTATGCTGTTCGTATATATGTAGCTATTGTATACCAATTGATAGCTGTTTAAGATGCCAAATTTAGAGCATATTGGGGAAGCTAAGAGTTAACCTTCCTGATGGGACTTTCAGCTAGAACACTCTTTGGAAAGAACAGAAGAAAGAGTTAGTCAAAATTCATAAGGCTTATTTAAATGCCACTAATATTTAAATACACCTGTAAGTGAAGCTTCCTGCTGTTCCATTTAACACTTTAGCAAAAGGCTAATGAACTGAGGAGTGCTTTGTGCTTCAGTTAATCTGGATGCTATGTTTAATAGAATGACCTCTTTGAAGTTATAGGAGCAACACTCTTTAGGTTGAGATCAGAAAATATCTGTTTAGCTAGCTAACTTTGAAACTTAAAAACAATAACTTAAATAATTAGGTGCTGAACAGCAGCTCCACGATTCTTAACAGAGGTGTTTTGACATGTGCAGTGTTAACTGAGCTTTGGTTCTGTCTTAAAACTGAAGTCCAAGTGCTAAGCATGGTATATGCTGAGGACTGGCTACCAAAGGGACACAGTTGTTAAAGACAATCGCTAGCTAGGCCCAGTTCCAATGGGAAACAATTTCCTCTGGCAGCTTCTGAAGTTTGTTTTTATAGGAAATTGCCTCTTGGAGCACATAAAGCTAATTCATGGCAGTTCCCAGAGCTCCTGCATTACCCGTCTGGAGCTCCCCTGTGGACGAAGCCATCTTGTTGACATAATCGGGCTCGGCTCTTGGCAAAGCTCCAGGTGTTTGTGTGGAGCCAGTCAGATTAGGTTGAAAGCCTTTAAATCTTCCAAAGTGTCCCCAGGAAGGGAATAGAAAATGGTGACGGTGATGTGGCAAGACCAGGGAATATAGCAAAGTCATGACATTTGTATTTGGGTCTGTCATTGTGATTCAGTAACACAGACTCTAGTAGTGGATTCAGCAGAGGTCACAACACGAAAGTCATGGATGATCTGCAGTTCTTCCCACCAAATCTGTGTGAGATGCTGGGTTCACTTTTCTTTGAGGGTTTGTTATGACGCTATAAAACCTGTTTTTCCTCCTAACCACCAGCAATCGAGTTCTAGCCTATATATATTTAAATAATGAATTTAAAATCAGCGGACTTTATTTCTTTTGAACATAAAATACTTGAAGAAAATAATATATTTTAAATTTGAAAAGGATTATCCCCAAATTCATTTAATATATACTTATTAACAGATTTTTAAGGATAAAAAAGGTATTCATTCAAATTATAAAAAAGAGAAAAGAAGCTTAAATAGGACCTGAGACATCTAATTGGAGATAAAAGTTGCAAATCAAAAGCGCTATGAATTTAAAATATAAAAGAACCAGCATTTCTTTTTCCAGGTTTAAGAAATCCTGAGGTTTGAGCATAAAAGTAAGGTTGAGCGAGTTGAAACATCAGAAACAAAGAAAACAGCAGCTGTGTACAGAATAGAGAGGAATAAAGGTGACAGTACACTTGGCTGCATGAGGAGACAGTTGAAAGAAACTGTATTTTTCTGATTTTGATATTGTCCATTCTAGTGAACCCTGAAGTTCAAAATGAAAGCCATTTCTCTTATACTTTTGGCCCCTATTTATTGGCTCTACATTTCTAAAGAAGAAAAAAGAAAGAAAATCGGATGCAAAATCTTTTTCCCAATAGCCTACTTCACTTTGATGAGTGGAGTCTCAGTGATTTTTATGATATGCAAATTTTACAAATTGTCCCTTCTTTTATCACATTCCTTTTACACTTAAATATAGTTGCCGCATAATTTTTTAAAGATGACCTATTGTTTGGAAAGGCATCCTGGTACCTGTCAAACCTCTTCTTGACCTTCTTAGTGATTTTATTCATAGTTTCCTGTCTCTACTACATCTTCACCTGAATTCCACACACTGAGGCACAGAAGTGAACTCTATTTTCCATGCACCTTTACCACTTATTTCACTAGATGGTAATTCTTGCTGATCTACCTGTCTTACTCAAGAAAAGCCAAACTGTTTGAGACTGGGAAAACCATCCTCCCAACCCCTCACTTTTGCTTCATTGGCATATCTAGAAGTTTCTGGCCCTCTGTGGATGTTGAGGAAACACTTCTTAATGAATCTATCAGCAGCTTTCCCTGTGTCTGACTTTCCACTTGCTTTGACTGATAGGTAAAAGCAAGATTTCATGTCAGATTGTTTTGCTTGAATTTCAGATTCCTGATGGACTTAGTGTGTAATCTTCAGCATATCATTAATCTGGGCCTCCATACTTCACCCATAAAATAGTCTACTCGTGTAGTTAGGTCCGAGGGGTAAATGCGTCAAAGTACAAAACTTCTTACCGTATGAGTTCAGCACATACTAAGTACCCAAGTAAGTGCTATCAGCATCCTCACTGATGCATGGAGACACCTCTATGGAAATAGTGAAGGTTTCCTTGGCACATACATCCATGGATGGAATCGCTAGGTCACAAAATACACTGAAATCATGAAGGTCAACTTCTGAGGTACTGTTAACTGACATGTTTTAATTTTTTGACAGCCTTAATTCCAAAATCTCTCAAAAGCAAGTACTCTTTTGAGTTTCCTTTTACTTTATGTTTAACGAATGGTCACCCAGCATTTTCAATATGCAGGTTGTTTTCAAATACTTTATATGTATTAACTCACCTTAGTTCTCATGAACTGACATACTATTAGGGGCTTCATTTTATGGAGGAGGAAAGTGAGAGATAGAGAACTAAACAGATCTGAACAAAATAAGGCAAAAATAAGTGGCTCCCAAGATCATGCTCGGAAGAACCACTGCATTCCTCTGCCCCTCACCAAGCTGGACTCCCTTTGGACACCCTGCCATTTTAAGCCTGTTTCTGCCTCCTCTCCTTTGTTTCTTGGCCTGATTTCTGTTTTGCATCCTTTTTTCAAATCAAGTAGTGGGGAAGGGAAGGAGAAGAACAAACTACGTAGTGAAGAGAAATCTTTTTGTGCCCCTTGCTTCAAATTTTGCCCTGCTCCAAAGCCTATAAACAATGTGTCTGAAGAATCGCATGTCTCAAATTTTTATGATGAAATGACTTTGTCTATAAATAGCAATCTTCCAAGCCATCTTTGTGTAGCTATGTGCTTTGGTAATATTGTCATCGAATAAGCTTCAAGAAGATAAAGGCAATCCCCAGGCAGTAGATAGAGTTACATTACGAGACTGCCAAACATGCACCCACGGGAGTTAACACCAAGGGCTTCTTCCTCTCCCATTTTAATCAGTGCCAGAAAGCACAATAGCAATAGGGAGCTGGTGTGAATGAAACTGAAACCTGGATTTTCATGGAAATATAAAAGAAAAAATGAAACATCAAAAATTAAAATTAAAGCATAAAAAATTAAAAATGAGATTAATCCACTATGCCAAATTTTCCAGTTTTGTTCTCATCACCATTACTTACAGTTTTCTAAATATATATTCAGACTACTGAACATATATTTCATTCCACATTATCTTTTCTCAACTTTCAGTCTTCTGTGAATCTCTACAACTCACTAGAGTCTAACCAAAAAGCCACTTACTTTTTCTCCTTTAAAGACCTTCTCCAGGTGTACTTCTGCCATCTGAGACTAGTAAAATCAACTCATCAGTACCATAGACTTTAAATTGTATGTTTATAAAAGTATTTTATTTAATGTAATCTTCAAAAATATTCACTTCTTTTTTTAAAAAGCAAATTGTTGATGTATTAATAATTTGAAAAAATGTAAATTATGAATTTATCATAAATAAAATAAATTTTTACATATTCATATATACTTTAAGACTCATGTAAAATTCAGCCAGGCGTTCAATAGAGAAAATTTGTTCTGATATAAATAGCTAAAATGTTTTCGATATATTTTACAATCTTTTGTTATACTTCATTAAAATTGAACTAATATTAACACAATCTTTCTTGCTAGCATGAAAAACTATAGTACATAAAAACCCATGTGAACATTTGCATTTTAATATTACAGTTGAAATAAAATGTATGAGTTTATAGCCATGTCTTATTACAAACATAACTAAATATAAGTGCCATGTTTCTATTATTTTTTTACTTAAAAGGAGAACTTGATATACTAGAATTATTTAAAGCAGCTCATTTCTCTGTTCTGTTTATATGTTTGAGACATTAATCTCTAGTAACAGACTTTTATTCAAAAGGGAGAAGTGATCACTTTAAAAACGTCAGCTATTTGAATAATTCAAAACAAAAAATAAGGCACTGCAAATAAGTTTTGAACTGGTGCAAGTAAATTAACTTCTCTAATGATAATCCAATCTGCTTTTGTAAGCAGCAAAATATAACAATGAGATTTTAACCATTTTCCCAGCTAATTTATCTTATATAAACATGTTATTTCAAAGAAAGAATGGTATTAAAATTATTTAAAATAATATATTAACTTCTCAATATATTTATATTCAAAAATGACCTCTCATAGAAGATTCTGAAACATATTTAAAATGTTATGTAACTGGTTAATATGCAATTATTACTTTTTAATGTATATCTAATCTGACTTCTCTCCCAATTCCTGGCTTCTAAATAATTACTTTACACTGTGTCTAGATATTTCAAAAGAATTTCCAAGATTTTAGGTGTCTAATTTCTTTACTTTATCTCCCAAATCTGTTTTTCCTTCAGTATATTCCCCCACTCCCACCTTCTACCAATATTAAAACAGTCTCCACCCGGCCGGGCTACAGATCTCTGGGCTATTTGCCACATTTTCCTTGCTTCACATTTCGTGGAGTGCCATGCCACCTACACACCTGAAATATCTTCGAATGTCATGGCACTCCTCAGGTCCTCTGTTCAATTCTGGTATGTTATCTGGATATTTTAGTAGTCCTTTAACTCATCTCACTGCCTCCACTTCTCTGTCCTTAAACCCACTGGCTACAATATCATCAATCATTTTTCAAAAATACATCTCTGATACTATCAGTCATTCAGCCTTCTGCCTCGGTTAGCTAATGAGTCCTGTGGTCTCCACTGGGGCTCAGAGCTTTGACTTGGGTTCTAAGACCACTGATTTGTACCCTAGTACAATCCTAAACACTTGTCAATTGTATTTTCCTCCTACCCTGGTCCTCACATTCTCAGAGACTGACTGAGGTTCCACTAAAAATTAAAAAGAATACTTGCAGAATGAAGTTACTATCCATTTTATTTCCTGATTCCCCACTATCCAAACATTTTACTTCCGTAGTTTTCCTTCTGGATCTAACTCTGTTAGATACTTACTTTAAAAGTCTTAGTACAATGGATGTTGTAATTGGATATCCCATTTCACCTGCAGAAGGTTTTCTATCCTAAGAAACAGTCAATTACCCTAGGCTGTCTTGTTCATTCCAGGCCCTATCTCTTTCTCCTTTTTTCTTTTAAGATTTTTTTAAAAGTAATTTTTGAGAGACAGAGAGAGCACACACAAGAGCATGGTGGGTGGGCAGGGTGGGGGATGGTGCAGAGGGAGAAGCAGACTCCCCACTGAGTGGGTAGCCTCCTACTGGACTAGATCCCATGACCCTGGGATCATGACCTGGGCTAAAGGCAGACATTTAACTGACTAAGCCACCCAGGCACCCAGAAAGATAGTATTTCTTTCTAAGCAAAGGTTTCTTGAATTACTTGAATTACTCTAGAATTACAGGCATAGTTATAACTGGAATTAATTGATTTGGAGGTTCATTTTGCATATGCAAGTGCTTTTTTTTAATTTAAGAAATATAGTTAACTAATTCAAACATCACTCAACTTATTTGTGAGCAAGACATGTTCATGGAAGCTTAATTATTTTTACTTAATAGAAGTGACCAGACTTGACAAAAGTACGTAGAGAGCCCCATTATATTTGTTAAATCATCTACATTATTCTCTGAAGCCCTTATTATAGATATAGAATCATGTAACAAGGCTAAAGAAGAATCATTACATAGCCAATGAATATTATGATTTTATACTGACTTCAGAGCAATAAAGCACTTGTAAGGAAGAGAAAAATCACAAAGTGTTGAGAGAATGGAATTGTGATATAGAGGTGGATCTGATTTCACTGTAGTAGGGCAGTTTCTCCATATGCCACTTGGAGAGTTTCTGTTGGACATCTGTTGCATGACAAACATAAAATGGTTGGGTTCACTATCAGTTACAGGCTGGAACAAGTAAGATTTCAATTACAACAGGAGAACAAAACAGCTGGGAAATCCCCAAGGGGAGGGGCAAGAACCAAAGGGGTGAAGCAGGCATCACAATGGTACATTGCACACTACTAATTAGAGAGAAATGAAGTCAAGTTAAAAGAAAATATACCCTTCGATGCTCTGTTTCGTGGAGACCATTTGGGTACTGAAAACAGCACCTCAGTGGCTTGTCTCAGTCTGAATTCTCATGTAATTGCTGCCTCATGAGCAGCTTAAAAGAAAACTCTAGCATAAAAATATCCTACTTCTTAAAAAATAACTTATTTTTAAAAATTCAATGGGATTAAATCTGGGCATTTAGATTTCATCCAAATATGTTTAAAAGACAAGGTATCTATCTTTAAGAGGCAGTAAAGTGAAAAAAATGAAGAAAATTATGATAATGAGTTTTACAAAAGCCTGCAGCTTCCTAAATAGGGAATGCACAAATATAGGCATATATAAAAGTCTTCTTGACAAACATCTTAGTCTTAGGAAAAAATCAGGAATCCTTCTACTATGTACACTGCATGGCAATTATGTGATTTCCCCGTATATTGCCTGTTTTTCTTATGTTTAATTAAATAAGCTATAAGCAGTGCAAATTAAAACAGCATAATATGCTATTGAAAATAAATAATTTTTAAATATAGTTAGAATCTAGGAATACAGTTGAGAAATAGCCACAAATTATAAAATATTAGAACTCTATAGAACAGTACATTCTCAAAAAAAAAAAGAATAGCACATTTTCTCCATAGTTTTCAAAATGAACATATTTCATAACAATGAAAAAAAAACAGTAAAAATAACTTTAGAACAATGCCATATTAAATTGCCCAATGTAAAACACCTTGGAAATTCAAATATCTGGGTTTAGGAAAATAATAACAATTATCATCCATTTGTTTTTGGTAAATATTAGTGGAGATACTCCAAGATTTACTCTGTAGCTCATACAACCCTGCTGTCCAAGTTGGAGGACTAAACATGAATCTGAAGTTTGATCTGGAATCCCCCCAAGGTAAATCTCTTAATTGCTTTATTTTTCTCACTAGAAATTTACATGGGAAGGTATAAAAGCATTATATTAATTCAGATGATTAGGGGCTCAATTAGGACAGTGTAAGAAAAACATGACTTTCTAAAGGTAGGAATTAGGGGCACCTGAGTGGCTCAGTTGGTTAAGCAGCTGCCTTTGGCTCAGGTCATGATCCCAGGGACCTGGTATGGAGCCCACATCAGGCCCCTTGCTCGGTGAGGAGCCTGCTTCTCCCCTGCTTGCCATTTCCCCTGTTCATGCTTACTCTCTGTCTCTCTCTCCCTCATTCTATGTCAAATAAACAAATAAAATCTAAAAAAAATAATAATAATAAAGGTAGGAAATAGATATCAGAGAACAATTTCAGTTGAGGTGAGGGAAAGGACAGAGTAGGATAACTCTGATCCCTAGCTTAGGAAACGAGGAGTGGAGAATGTTGGAGGAAACTCAGATGGGAATATTGCCATGGATTCCTCTAGGCATACAATGCCATTCTTCATTAACATCAGATGCAGCTTAATTTAAGTTCATAGTTTAAAATTATCTTTTATCTTAGTTTTTTTCTTTATGGAATTATACATAAGTTTTTTTTTTTTAAAAGCCAATAAATCCTCACATAGCTACTATCATGTATGAGAGCAGTGTCAGCTATAAAATAATTTACCAAGGACCTGGTCTTATTTTAAACATTATCTTGGTAAAAGAAAATTTATTTCCCTCATTCTTTTTCCCAATGTATGCATAGCAAATTAATTCTAATGTGATTCAAATCCCAGTTCTTTAAAGCCACATTGCATTGAAGAAGGAAGGAAAGTTCATGGTCCCTTCCTCTGTCCCTACTCTTTTTCAGGCTTTGAATGATGTCTCCAAAAGGAACAGTAGGTGTTTCACTGAAGCTTTGACCTCCTGTGACCCCCAAGATTGTATATTATTTTCCTCAAATTATAGAAATAAGGAAATGTCATCTGTTTTTTAAACTGAGGATGGAATAGAACTACTTCCAATGTGAGGATAAAACAACATAGGACCAACATTGTATATACCTTTTGTGGTATTATCCATTTATTAATCCTGATGTTTGGGGCATAAGAATATAATATCATCTGTCAATGTTTGCATAATGAGAATGAAATATTATAAAGCTATTTTAAGTTGTTAATAAAGAGGGAAAGTACAAATTTCATGATGGTAAAGGAGATGATCTTCTTTTCAAATCTGGTGGTGTGGGATGTCTCTCTAACTCAGATGCATGGGGAATCAATCAGTGCTTCAAAATTAAATTCAGAAACATGCCCAGCCTCTATGGAAACCGTAAATGAAGGCCTCTGACAGGCAAGAGCAAAATTGCAGCTGCTGAGATTGTGTATGTAGCCAAGTGCCACTTCACTCTTGATCTATGTTAAGTTGACTGAAGGAAGAAAATCAATTATTATCGGCAGTGAACTTCAGGTAGACCCAGGTTTGAAATGCCAGCTTCATGCAGGTGTGTGCCCTCAGCAAAGATAATTCTAACTAAGCCTTCATTAAGTAGAAGTGCCACTGCTTTCACTGCTTTGAGATTTTAAATGGTTGTGTTTTAAATGTAGACAGAGACAGATGGATGAATCCAAATATTATAAACCACCTAACCACACCAACAAAAATATCTGCCTGATCAGGCTGAACTTCTAGAAGATGGGGTCTTTTAGAGTCACATACACAAATAAACGCACACATACATCACATACACACACCAATATTCTCTGGGAACACATTAGCGTCTAGACCTATTAAAATTTTAGAGTCACATGTATTGGATATTTGTCCTTGTTTTCACACTGTGATCCACTTCCTTTTCTTCTGATAATCATAGCCCAAATTTTTTCTACACAGATTTTTCTTCACTTTCAATCCCTGAGTCTGAGATCAGGGGCAAAGACTATTCCAAACAGCACCTCTCTCTTCCCAGACACAGACACTTGTCCAGGGTCAGGAGCGTGGGCCAGGATTCTAGGTGAGATAGGGAGAACAGCAAATCTACTGTAGGAACACCTGGACAAGCCTAAAACACATGGGCTCGGCCTGCTGCTGGGGCCAGAGAGGGGATCTGTCAGTGGAACAGCTCAGAGGAATGGGATTGCGAGATGGAAGCTAATACTGTTGCTTGGATTTTATTTTATTTATTTTTTTTATTTTTTTTAAGATTTTATTTATTTGACAGAGAGAAACACAGCCAGAGAGGGAACATAAGCAGGGGGAGTGAGAGAGAGAGAAGCAGGCTTCCTGCCAAGCATGGAGCCCGATGTGGGACTCGATCCTCGGTCTCCGGGATCATGACCTGAGCCGAAGGCAGTTGCTTAACCAACTGAGCCACCCAGGCGCCCCTGTTGCTTGGATTTTAAATGAAGGTACAACCCAGGGACGAGTCAGTAAGTACCTTGATAAATGCTCTTTTGTGAAGGTATGTACATTTGTGGTTTAAATCTCCAAATCTACATTTATATGTACGTTTGTGGTTTAAATCTCCTAATTTACTTCAGCTGTGCCCAATGCATTATGCAACAAACAAACCTGACTCAAATACACAGCAGTAGTAGACTTCCCAATTCATGTTCTCAAGAACATATTTCCAAGACACAACTGACAAGGAGAGTCATGGGGTGAGTGAAGATATGTGACTGCTGCATGAGAGATCTCAGTCTATTAATTTAGGGGAAAAAACACATCAATATACATACTGCTATTTAATTTTGTATTTAAGTATGTTTTCTGAATTCCTCATATTCAACATTATACACAAGTTTGTTTTTTAGTCTGAATCAGTACATAACATTTTAAACATATTAGACTAAAGAAAGTATTCCACTCTAAACCACATAAAAGTCCCTGGAAGATCACATAACCTAAGTAACATGCAAATCAAGAACACCCATGTTGTAGGAATTTTTCAGGTAATGGAGCATATCTAAAAATCACATTTTAGGGTCACTTGTGTGGTTTAGTCGGTTAAGCGTCTACCTTTGGTTCAGGTCATGATCCCAGGGTCCTGGGATTGAGCCCCACATAGGGTCTATGGCTTAGTAGGAAGTCTGCTTCTCCCTCTCCCTCTGCCTGCCACTCTGCCTACCTGTGCTCTCTCTCTCTCTGTCAAATAAATAAAAAATAAAATCTTTAATAAATAAATAAATATATGTTATAGCAATGAAGATTTCTATTTTTGGAAACAGATACTTTGTCCTGCCACATATATCCTTGCCCTTGTCCTTTTGAAGAAAGAAAAAAAAAAAGGGGGGGGGCA
>PITA01002259.1:0-42080 GCA_004023965.1 Spilogale gracilis | reverse complement strand
TGCATAAAAGGTCAGTTTGCATTGTGTCAGTATGCTTTATCATATAAATACACACTTAGGGACCTTTCAAGATACATATTAAGCTGGTAAATATGTATTTAGATACTTCTTAAAATGGAGAGCAGTATAATGATAGCTGATAATGCCATCCATGTGTTTAGAGAATTTAAAACATAGAATATCGACGAGATGGGCCATAATACTTCCTCTGGGGCCATTACAGTGAAACGTGTAAACACATATAGATAATGTGGGGGCCCAGAGAGGAGAAGCAAAAATCAGCTTGTATACGAGTAGTGTATAAAAGCATCCTGGGAACAAAATACAGGACATTGCATATATATTTAGAAAATGATTTGCAAAGAACTTGGGAAAAGTATCACTAAATATGTAAATACATTTTCAATAAAAAAATTTGTGTCCTCTAAATATAAAAGGAAATCTCAAATGTGTGTTACTGTGATTAACATATTTTGCTTATTAAGCCGATTCCAATTTTGCTGAATGAGAGAACATATGCATGCCTTTTTTTCACTAATATATTAAACCTGCTGTTTTATTACCCACCAAAAATACTAGAAAAAGAAAATAGTTCTATCACCTAAAATTAAGTAGATATTTTTTAAGCTATCTTTTCTTTAACTATCTTTTTTAGAAACATGATTCATACTGATAGACCTGTGAGAGTTGCTACATTCCTTTTCTTTCTTTTCTATCTTCTTTCCTATTTGCTTTTTCCTTTCTCTTTCTTTTCACAAATCAAATTATTAGGCACTATACTCAGCTACAGTTTTTTTACATCAAATTAATTTCCATCTGTGAAAAATATATGAATATTACTGACAATAGAGCAGAATTTTTAAGCAGTGAGTAAAATAACTAAAAATGTTTAAAGTATATTTTTCTTCTCCTTGAATCTCTGTGTAAATACTTTAATAGTAAGAAATGTGAGAAAGCACGAGATCTTTCTCTAGGCATGCATGCCATCTCTATCTCTATCCCTTATACACACACACACACACACACACACACACACACACACTGCAGTTGCTTCCTGATAAACAAGACAATTTTTTAAAGAGCAGATCTCAAAATTCTAGTGAATCCTTTCTCCCATTTTTTTTGAGCTGATAAAGACATAAATATTAGGAACTACACATACAAAAATAAAAATAAGTCTAAGTGATACATTTTTCTAAATTTGGTCCATTAAAGCTATTAAGTGGTTTTTGCCTTCAGAAAAAAAAAAAAAATTGCATTGAGGTTGTCTCCAAAACAAGGAAATTATTTTCATACACCTAAATATTCCTTTAAAGCATTCAAGTGATTTCAGAATACATCATTTTCTCTTTCAACTATTATTATAGGACTTTTTATAGTAATTTACTATTTCATGTCTACATATTTGTATAAAGTGTATTTCTACTTGTAAGTATTTAACTCGATTATTCTGTGTGTTTATGGGTTTGTGACCATGCTTGTATTTTCGTCTGACTGTCCAGCATCTCTGATATTTTACCATCCATGGTTTTGCAGGTACTCAAATCTCCTGCTAGTATTTTGGCATATCAACCAAATTTAGGGCCTAGAAAGCAAGTCATATTTGAATAAAAAGATGTATTACTATAAAGAATCTGTTTAAAACAAAAAAAGAATATGTTTCCCTTTTTTGGCCTTATTTTAAATTAATACTAAGATTACTAAGCTTAATAAAAATAAACTATACTTAGAATAGTGGAACATTTATAATTTAAAAATAGCTACTATAGTTTTTAAATTCCATAATTTAATTTTTTAGCTTTGGCTATGCTGAAACCTGGCAAGAGCTCTTCAAGTAGCCAATCACATTTTATTGCTGTTCTACATTACCAAAGGACAAAATAATGTCATTTTAATTTACCTGCCAGGTTATCACTGATCAAACGTTGACCCTTAAAAAGCAAAAGAGCAGATCTCAGGATGTATAATTTAAATTAGTTTAATGTTGAAGTATTAATAAACATTCATGCTCTGTCACTAACTGCTAAAGATAAACAGTGCTCTATAGCTCAATCATTTCATAAGTATGCAGTTTAGATAATTCTACATACTTTGGGGACATAATTTCTAAAATATGTAAGGGGAGAGAAAATTAAGTTTCTTTCATTTGTTATAAAGAGCTTCTAGTAACTTCATTATCAAATATTCTTCTACCTGGGATCTTTTTAAGTTGGAAATTCTAATGCATTCGCATATTTTATTATGCATTCGTAACTACTTTCACCAACTATTCAGGTAAAAATAATTGGCTATATGAGGATTTAGTACTACTCATTTTTTTCTCCCATGGTAATACTTTGATAATATATTATGATTTGACCAATATTATTACTGCTACTACCACTAAATAAGATACAACAATACAGTGACATTTATTTGTTCAAGTCAGTGTGATGGTATACTTAATATTGGCAAAGTGTGCCAATGATAGTGGTTCTGTTCAAATATTGCTTGCAAGAGAGCCTTCTTTTGGATACACTGTATTTGATAAGTGGTTTTGCACTTGGTTAGTATATATGTAACTTTTCAAGGGGACCTATGTGATATTTACAGATTATATCATATCTACACTGATAGACGATGATAGAGAGAGATGATAGATGGAGATTGCAAGTCTTCTCTGGCAACAGTACCCTTCAGGCATGAGTAGAATGGGGGAGCTGTGCTACTTCATGATAATGGATTCTGAGAGTCACTGAATCTATATCTAGCCTTAGGGAAAAGCATGTGATTGAATCCTTTGGAGGAGGCAAAGAGTGATGTAAATATGACTAGGACTCACTGCCAACAAGAAATGAGATAGGAAGAAATCCGGTAACATAAGGAGCCACCAGGTGATGCTTCTTTCAGCATTTGCAAATCTTCAGGAAGACAGGGGTAATGGAAAGGGCTGAGAACTGCCGCTGACCATGGTGCTGCCACATTAGCATAAACAGAATGTCAGAGGAAGCTGTGTAATGCCTAGGAACACCTGTTCTCCTTCAGCACTGATTCACTCTTCAAGGAAGTGAGGGTCACTTAATATCTCAGGGTTCCTCCTTCCTAAAAAATCGCTATTCTTTCCATCTTGCCACCGATCTAGGAAAACAATAATTTAGTGCCATTAAACATGGTAATAGAACTGGAGGTGCAGAAATTGTGACTGATTGTTCAGAATATTAGAGTGACACCAGTACAGAAACTTAGATTTTTTTTGTTTCTACTTTTTGGTACTATAAGAATGTAATTTAAAACAGCAAAGTAGAGGAAGAAGACAAACAGCAAGAGTTATGTCCTTTAAAAAAAAAAAGATTTTATAGAGAGATTGAGAGAGAGAAAGAGCACACGCATGAGTGAGGGGCAGGGACAGAGAGAGGGAGAGAGAGAATCTCAAGCAGACTCCCTGCTAAGTGTAAAGACTCTCAGGGAGCTGGGTCCCATGACCCAGAGATCACGCCCTGAGCTGAAATCAAGTGTGGAACATTCGACCGAATGAGCCACCCAAGTGCTCCTTTTTCCTTTGTTAAGGAAGTTGTTTAAAATAAATTAAAATGAATTACTTTAAAATCTATTCAAGCTTAGCTTAAAGATAACACCTATCATTCCTTCTCCTCAAATGAAATTATATCCCAATGGTTAGCCAACATATTTGTTGTTTTCTTCACTTACAATGATTACAAATTCTTTTATCATTGTACATCGAGTTGAAACATTAGAAACTTTTAATTCATTTAATAGAAAACTCTTCTGTTTGAAAATACACCCAGCTGATCTTTCAGATATCCTATGTGGGGTCCTGTATTCTTCTCAAGTTACATCACAGTGTTAAATTCTTTGAAACAGTGTGTCTATGGACAACTAGTCTTTTCTGAACTGAAATTCTGGACCTCCTTAAGGAACTTCTGTCCCTGTCAACTTGCATGTTTTCAAAGAAATGTCAAATTAAACCAACAGAAACCTAGTTGAGGTTCTTCTAACATCTTTTGAATATGAGGCACTATAACTACTTTCAAAGAATTTAAAAACACAAAGTGTAACAAAGAACAAGAAAGCATTTGAAAAACTCTTCTAAAATACATGCTGCCCTTAGACAACTTTCCTTTGAAGTCTGCCACAAAAGCTTTAGTGTCTAGAAATATTCCACCTTTTAGGGGGGAAAAAAAAAGCCCTCCTCTGAATGGATTGCAAAATTTCTGGCTGTGTCATACAGAATCCCAAATCCTTTAAAACAGAAATAATAACAAATTTTAGATAATCTATTCAACATATACCAGTAAGTTTATGCAATGATAAATTGCTTTGTCTCTTATCAAATAAATTACTTAAGATGAAAAGTGACTTTAACCGAAAAATATAATATTCAAATTATAAACCCATAATAAAAGAATAAAAGTCAAATTATATACATCTATGAAGAATATGCATGGTTTTATCTATCACTAGGATTTTAACTTCTGGTGTTAGACTGGATTATACCTAACACCTCCCAAACACACACAATTTTTACCCTTTAATGAATACCTTATTTCTCTACACTTGGGCTCTTTGACTAAAATGGATCATACTAATTCTCTTCAAATTCCTGGGACAATTAAATGAGAATGTATTAAGGTTCTTGTCTTTAATAAGAACAAGTCTGTTTGGGCTGTCATACAAAAATGCCATGGACTGAACAGCTTAAAAACAGAAATTTATTTCTCATAGTTCGGCAGACTGGGAAGTCAAGATCAAGGCGCTGGCTGATGCAGTTTATAGTGAGAGCTCTCCTCCTGGCTTGCAGATGGCCACTATCTCTGTGTGTCTGTAACATGGGCTTCCCATGTGAAAAAGTCAACTTACCAATCAAAATATGAGGGAGTAGCAGTAAAAAGAGATACTATTTAGATAGGAAGATGCCCTGGCCCTAAGAAAGTCCCCTGGTAGAAAGGATGTTGGAAAGACTAGGAGTCCTTCTGGTCTTCTCATTCATTACTCTCAACTACTTCTCTTTTCCCAGATTTCTGATTCCATCTGTTTTCTTTCCCTTACTCTCTCCAGATCCAAACTTTCTAAAGTTTCTTCCAGTTCCTTTCTCAGGCCGCCAGCAATGCCTTTGAGGCAGGGTAGTCTCCATATCATGATTATAAGTACCTAACCAACTGTACTGGGGATATATATATTTATTCTTCTACCAAGAAACTCTGTTGTCCCAAAGAAATAGTTAGAAAAGGTGATTCCAAATGTACTATTGGTATTCTTTTGCTAGTCAAGTTTCACTATGAGATAAATGAGCATAAAAAGGCTGACCCAGGGTGCCTGGGTGGCTCAGTGGGTTAAAGCCTCTGCTTTGGGTTCAGGTCATGGTCCCAGGGTCCTGGGATCGAGGCCTGCATCAGGCACTCTGATCAGCAGGGAGCCTGCTTCCTCCTCTCTCTCTGCCTGCCTCTTTGACTACTTGTGATCTCCTTCTCTGTCAAATAAATAAATAAAGTCTTAAAAAAAAAAAAAAAAGAGGCTGACCCAGGTTATTATCCACTATGTTTAAATAAGTAAACCTCTGAAATTTCAGGGACATACTCACCCATAAACCATTTTTAATGGAAATACAAATAGAGAAAAACATGAAATTGTTTAGCCAAAAATATAAATAATATGGCTTCACTATTAAAGAGGGAAATAATATTTTACATTTGAATGGCATGTTAAAAGGTAAGAAGTAAGCCCTTGAACATGAGATTCAAAGATCAAAGAAGCACTAAAATGCAATGCACCATTCTTTTAGTAACCTTGCTCTATTGTGAACAACAGAATATTGCATTCCTTATAATGAGAAGTACAACATAGTGTTTAAGAGCTTGTAGTCTCTAGAGTCAAGCAGACTGGTTCAAATCTCGGCTAGTTCAGTTCTAGCTATGAGAATGTGGCATTATCTCATTAAGCCTTTATCTTCCTGTCTCTAACAAAGAGTAGCATAGTCAAAGTGGTTAAATGAATTCAGAGTCTGACCTGATATTTACTCAATAAATTATTATTATTATTATAAATTATCTCTGTACCATTGTTATCCTAGTGACATGAAATATTTTTTACATATAGATTATATAGATATAGTCAATCTTCATTATTCATACAATTCATATTTGTGAATTTTCCTACTTGCTGAATCTTATTTGCTGTCCCAAAACCAGTAATCACGTGCTTTTGTGGTCATTCTGAGCATGCCTAGAGGTCCAAAAAATTTGAGTTGCCCACTACACATATTCCTAGCTGAAGCTAAACAGTGTGACACTCTGCCTTTGTGTTTCACCTCATATTTTGTAAACAAGAATTTTTTTGCCATCTATTTAAAGCCATGTTTTTTTGCATCTCTGTGCTATTTATTGTTGATTTTGTTATTTAAAATGGACTCCAAGTATAGTGATAAAGTGCTGTCTGGTGTTCCTAAGCACAAAAAGACTGTGACATGTCTTATACAGCAAATATGTGTGTTAGATAAGCTTTGTTCAGGCATGAATTACAGTGTTGTTGGACACAAGTTCAACACTAATGAATCAAAAATATGTATTAAATAAGATGTCTTTAAATAGGAACACATACAAGACAAAGTTATGTACTGATAATATATTAAAATGTGATGATCAGAGACTCAGAGAGGCTAACTAACCCTGTTAGTTGCCCCAGGAGCAATGGTTCAATACTCACAAATTCAGTGTTTGAGACATTACAGAATATAAGTACTGTGAATATTGAGAACCCAAATGTATTTCTTTCTAAATGGAAATATAAATATAGAGTTTGAAAATTCAGTAAACACTAAATCCTTCCTTCTTCTACTTCGCAGGTGACAAATATGAGGTAATTATAAAAGAAGTAAGAGTAGGCTTGGTGTCATGCTACAAAAACTTATGAAAAGATGACTAGTTTGTGCCCTTGGATCATGTCCTTCTCATTCTATTTTATTCAGCAACAGCGTGTATTTGGTCCATGAGAGAAAAGCCACTTCTCTTATTCACCAAAAAATGAGCACATGTGATAACGTAGGAAATCAACTCTAACATATAAACCTTTGCCTTCAAACTAGTATTTTGGAAATAAATAATGGATCAGGATTTCCATGTTGTAACAATATCTTGATTGATTGTTTCCCTAATATGTGCTAAGTGCTGACAAAGTACATATTTCCCAATCTACTGAGATGGGACCATTGTTATTAGAATACAATGATGCTTCTGTAAAACTTATTTCCTCATTTTGCTAGACTTTTCCTCAAAAAACATAAATAGTTTTTCAACTGACACAGGATTAAACTAATAGCTAACATCAACTGAGGTATTCTACTAGACCTATGTTAAACAGGACATATATGAATATATATATTCACAGCAACTCTATGAATTAGGGGTTTTTATTACTGTTACTGTGCCAGTTTACTGACAAAAATCAAATGAAACCAAAAGAAAAAAACAAACCAAAAGAAAAAAACAAACCATGGAAAAGGATAAGTAATTTGTGCAAAGCAACTGAGTGGTTGAGCTGGGAATTCAAGCCCTCGGTGAATGTACTTGCACACTGTTCCTTCTGTTCTCTTCACAGGAAATGCAATTTTATTTGTACTTATATATGTATAGACATAAACAGGCACATATTAACTTATCTACTTGAAAAAAAGTGAAACATATCATGGATAAGATGTACTGAAAGGGTGAAGCATTAGGAAGTCTGTAAATTACTCTAAAAATAAAATAAAGAGATGAAATAATAAATCTCCAAACAGCAATGATCATGGTTCACAGTTTCTTTTTACAAAGAGATAAATGGGAAAAGGAGGCTCATTTGAATACATGATAGTTACGGATTTTTTGGCTTCATAAATGTAGTTTTTCTTTCAAATGCAAAAATAAAGGATTTTCTTACTTTAGTCCTTTCCATAATAATAAATACTATACTAACTTCAGTAACATGCACACATGGAAACACAAAATGTGTTACTATTTTGCTAATTTCTAGCACACTGTAGCAGGTTTGACAAATGATAGATTAATTTAAATGTTTATCACCATTTTAGAGTTTGTAAAATAATAGTTAAGAGAAATGGGTGAAAGTTGGAGGTAATCTCTTTTTAACTTATGAGAGTTCAAAAGCATTTAAGACATCTAACGTTAGAGCATAAGTGTGAAACAGAATAGCAATTAGTTTCTCTGATCACCTGAAAATAGTTATCAACCACGATAAATAGCTTCTTTTGAAAATAATAATTCTATGCCTGTAAAGTATTTTCTGTAGCAACAGCAACAGAAAGATAATTTTCCCTTGTGGTGTTCTTTTTGTTTTGTTTTGTTTTGTTTTGTTTTGTTGTTTGTAGAGAGGATAATATGTACACAATCTCATCGCACTTCCTCTGGAACATTATGAATCTCCCTTAAAATTTTTGTTACAGGTCTAGCAGTCCCATCCCTTTGATTCAGAACTGTTGTGAAAGGCACCCAAATTAATAATTATGTAAGCTGGAGATGAGTTTATGTGAATAGAATGTCCACTGTAAATACGGATATTCAGTAAATATCTTAACATATACATCAGCAATGTTTATTCCAGAAGTATGATACTCATTACATGTTCTCCTCTAAACCTTTAAGTTCCCACCAAAAAGGTATTTCTCTTTTTTCCCAATATTTTATTTATTTATTTGACAGAGATAGAGATCACAAGTAGACAGAGAGGCAGATAGAGAGAAAGGAGGAGGCAGGCTCCCTGCTGAGCAGAGAGCCCGATGGGGGCCTCGATCCCAGGACCATGAGATCATGACCTGAGCCGAAGGCAGAGGCTTCAACCCACTGAGCTACCCAGGTGCCCAAAAAGGTATTTCTGCAATCACAATTTTCCCTAAAAACCAGGTCCATGCACTCTTACCTTAGTGGTGCAGGGGTTTACCTTGGAGTAGAAGGGCATATACCTTTGTAGACTTATTTCTTTTCTTATAAAAAAAAAAAAAAGAACCCTAATAAGGCTTTTAATTTTAAAAACTTCACATAATTGAATATAAAGAATTTAGCAGTCCCTACATAACATTTAATCTCAAACTTTTGATCTTTGCCCTTTAACATAATTCCATAGTATTTAGTCTTAATTTTTTTTAACTTTAATCTGTTGTTAAAGAATTTAATCATACCAATTAAGTTTATATACCCTATATACTAAATTCTCCACATATGTCTTAAATTCTGAGATCTTAGAGTGTTAACAATATTTTATAACAAAGTCTTTGAAGAGGTCAGAGGGCATTAAGAGTCTTGTGCTTTACCATAAATTTAATCTATGTTTGACTTTTGAGGTTCAAATGACTGTTTTGCTTTGGGGCAACGAGCCTTATTCCATTGGTACACTTGGTTTACTGAAATCTTTTGGAAAATAAATGAGCAGTCAAGATTTTGTTTGTTTAATGGATTAGCTAAAGATATATATGGAGGTAGGGATAGAAGACATGAGGGAAAAGGATGGTAAGTAACCAGAAAGCTAGCTGTGAAAGAGTTGCTGCTCTACTTGTACGTTGCAGAAAACCATACTGTTAAAAGCAGCAACTCTGGAGGTGACTAGGGAATAAATATAGACTTTTATTCATATTACTTTATTTATACCCTAATACAAAGCACAGAGTATGCATCAGAAGTTTAAATACATTTCTCCTTCACTTTGGTCTGTATGTTCATTTCTCCTTTTCCTTCTCCTCCTCCATCTTACACCCATCCAATTCCAAGTAGATAAGAAATTTCAGATTACATATTATTATTTGATAGGGAAATTAAACATAGCAAACATTAAAGCTTAATAGATCATTTTCTCCTGTGGTTGTGTCTTTGGAAATAGGATCCACACACTGAAGGTACAGCAACTCCTCCTCCAAACTCACAGACAGACTGGTAATACCTGCCTTGACCCCAACAGTCCCAGAACCTTGAACTCCATGTCAAAGAAAATAAAGAGCCCTCAGCAAAAAAACAAGGTGCTTATCTGTTGTCTTGTACCTAATAACCACAGAAGCATCATGCTATCAAAGTCCTGGGTTGACAAAAAGGTATGGAATCTTTCTTTCAATTCAATAAACTGATCCTTCAAAATAATATTCTTACTAGGATGAATAGCATAATTAAATTGTTTTTAAAAGATTTTATTTATTCATGTGAGAGAGAGAGAGAGCACACACAAGCAGGGGGGGCAGCATAGGGGTAGAGGGGAGAAGCAGGCTCCCTCAGAGGCAGGGAGACTGATGATGCCAAGCTCTATGGGGTTCAATCCCGGGACCGGAGATCATGACCTGAGCCAAAGGCAGATGCTTAACCTACTGAGCCCCAAATAATTAAATTATTAAAATCACCTCTGAATCACTGTAAAGCTTAAACACAATAAATCTATTCATTTTTCATTTGATTTCTTTTCTCTTTTGATTCTTAAAGGAGATTCTATTTGGGAGGGTATGCTGTTAATCAACTCCATTAACTTGAACAAATGATGCAATAATTAACTTTCAAAAACTTGCTAGAGTGACTTTTTTTTCTAGAAATCAAATTTGATCCTAATAAAATGTGCTTGAAATACTTGGCTGTATTCCTTTGTTAGAGGTAAAAGGTCCCCCTGTTTGAGTAAGACAGGAAATTTGCACGCGACTTGTATTCTTGTCTGTCCAAGTCCATCTTTTGCTATGTCCACACACAATACCACTGGGTCCTGTCACACTGATTTATTTACATTTATATTAAGCCCACAGCTGTCTACTTTCCCCTTTGCCTGGAATTCTCTTCCATTTTTTTAAAGATCAGCTCAAATTTCAACACACTTGTGAAGCTGTCTCTGCCCTGCCATCTTCAGACTACCGAACTCCACAGGACAGTTACCCATGTTTTTCTGGATGTTCTCGGAGCTCTCTGTTGTCTTCTCTTTTAATAATTCTCCTATGCTATAATTGTTTGTTTATGTGTCGGCTTCCTTGATTAGGTAACAACTCTTCACACCTCCACTGATTCTTGCTTCACAGTGTTTAGGAGGCTGCTGACTTAGAGTAGACACTTAATGCTTCATAAGGCCCTTCCCATTCTCGCTCCTAGTTGCTCTAACATGTATTTTATTATGTCTACATAATCACTGCAGAGTGTTATTTAACATTTTATAGCAATTACTGGTGAAAATGAACTTTGGGAGTCTACTATTCAGTGCTCTGAATATCAGATATTTGGAAACATATTTCAAAACAAAAGCATTTGTGTATGGTTCTATCAATGTCACATTCCTGAGTATGTAACCTTATTAAATCATGATTTTTAGAAAGAACAACAAAGGGCTGTTTGGCTAGTTTATGCACTTAACTTTTCTTTACACAAATTACTAGATAGATATCCATACTTTAATCACATTTCATTTTTCAGAAAACTTTCTATTTGTAGGGCACTCATAGCTCTGTTCCACCATCACTAACATTTCCTTTTTGGTGTAAATAGGGACTCTCATTCATTGTTTCTTTGGTTGGCATTTCTTCATATTAATTTCTGTTAATATCTGCATTTAAATGAAAAGAGATTTTCTAGAACCAACATTTAACCAACATGTCAACTTAAAATGCAGCTAAAGGATAAAGTTTAGATAAAGTAGATTAGTTTTATGCAGCATCTCATAAAAACTATCTTTAAGTTTTACAGTCAGTCTTAAATGCTCTCAGGAACAGAAAGCCCGCATGTTTTCAGGCACAAAAATCATCTAGGTGCAAGTTTAGAGAAGAAATTTGGTGATTAAACTGATATGTAATACTGTTTCTGGTGAAATAATATAAAGCAATCAAATAAAGTAATTTCTTTTTATGTTAATTACTAGACTGATTGTGAAGATTGTGAAGGCATCTCTCAAACAGAAATTTCAAAATTATTTTAAGAAAATACAGTGAATGTAGTCTAAGAAGAAAGTACATAGAGGGATACACTCTGGAGTTACTATCAAATAATTGCTGATTGCTTTGTAACTCTTTGGCTTTATGGAAACACAATTCTACTAATAAAACATTTGCCTTTCTTATAACTTAAAGATGTACAAGGTTGTTTGAATTTAATAAATCTTCAAATTTAAAAAATTTACAAACACCTAGAGTGCAGGGTTTTGTTTATTTGTTTGTTTGTTGTTGTTTTTATGGCCTGATATATTAGGTCCTCAGTCTATTTCAGTAAAAGATAGGATGGATTACAAAGATAGATGGAAATCAAGACCAATTGGTTAACATTATGCAAATGATAAGAGAGTGATAATGTCAAGGTTCCCAGAGTAGAATTTCTATTTCCTAATAATGTCAATGTCTAAACCATTTTAACAATACATATCCTAAATGGCATCTATTTTTAGCAAAGGATCAAAAAGGAGAACATTTTCACCCCGACTAACACCAGCGAACCCACCCTTTCTAAGACCTCACCATATCAAAAATTATATGGGCATTCATAGCAGATTGCAGGACAATGCATTTGAGCACCTTGTTGGGCTAGGGCAGGCTCGCTGCCTCTGGCCCAACTTCCAGCTAGCTGGAGAGCAGACCTGACAACAGTCTCCACCCAAATTTTGCAGAAAACCAGCATGAGGCAATGTGGGAAGATCTTGTCAGTGCTACTTGGTCTGAAAAGACAAATTCACATTCCAAAGCTGTCAGCTTGCAAACTTTGAGCAGAAAAAAAAGCCTCATTTTAAGAATGTAAACAAGGACAGTGAAGGTCTTCCTATCTAAAGCTATCAGCATGCAAGAAGCACTGTGTCAGCTTGAACGCAGGGAGGCAGTGGCCAACCCCATACCCCATGGGAGAGCAAGCCTACCTTGGAGATTCCTGGTACTGTCCTCTTCCTACTAAGCACTTTACTTGTGATTGCAATGGCAGATTCTTCAAAAGAGCAAAACAGGCCTGTTGCTTTAAAAGCAACAGCAGTCTCTCTGAAAGAATCAGTTTGGCATTTCCAGGGGAAAGGTCACTTCTTTACACCTCTGAAGAGGATATAGATAGCAATAATAGAAAGAATATCAGGCATGAAAAGCTACATTTTCCTAGACCCCTGAAGGAAATCATAACACAGCTGCAAAGCTGGTACTAGGAGCCAATGCACTGATTTATCCCACTTCAGTGCATCGACTTTCCTCTTCTGTGAACTGGCATCCCAGCTGGGAAAAGAAATATTTACTGAGACTTGGTGAATATTATTTACAGGTCTGGTGGACTCCTACTAAGTTTCAAAGAAGAGATACTTCTAGTGTTGGTGAGATATGGGGAGGTGTGAAAATCACCCAAATGTACTTGAGAGATAGTACTCTCGTGACCTAAAGAAGGATAATATCGAGTTAAGTGCGGCACTTTGAGTTCATCCAGCATAAATATCAGAGCCAAGGCAATCACATGGAGGGCCCTTGGGATACTGGGGTGATAAATCAGAGCTTGGAAGGAAGCCTCCAAAATTACCTTGATTGCAGTGCCTTAGGAACAACTGATTGAGTCCTCTATTAGAAACTTTTCCCTATTAGAAAATAGAGAAATATTTTGTCACACATTATCTAAAAGAGCTGCATTGTTGCAGACATTCCTATTCAATTATTTATATATCCTCTTTCTGGTAAATCCCATCTGATTCTCTCTCTTTTTTAAATGTCACGAGTTTTACTCTCCCACTGGCACTGATGTTAACATTTAAAGGGGGGAAAGGTTGTACTTAAGTTTAATAGATTTCATATTTAATAATATAGTCAATAAAGTCTGCCCACTTAATCAGTCAAAGGCTATTCCATTCTGGACACTAAATGCTTCCAGTGAGCCATGTTGTTTCCATTACATACAATTCAACCATTATTTTCAGCTCATAGAAAAATATTTTAGTATTTCCAGAGCTTTACTTATTTACAAATATATCAAATGGCATTGCTTTTATAATAATGAAATAGTGCTGACATTACACTTCATACACATATCCTTAATGAAATCACAGAATGAGGAAATAAATTGAAATCTATATGGGATTTGAAGGATTTAAAGCACTTGTGGGGAAATAATCCTTATCAACTTTTATATCCTTTCCTTTCTCTCTTGTGACAAAGATTCTTTGCTTGATCAAACTTTAGTTGGGCTACAGAATCTTCTTCTAGGTTCATCTGTGCACTTTCTTGCAAATTCCAAGTTATCTGATCATCCTGAATATCTGATCAGTTTCCCTATCTTCCTCAGTCCCTAGGTGACAACTGATCACTTGGGACTGTCTTCAAGCATTAGTTTTGTTAGATAGCTTTAGCCAGAGCCCACTTAACCGCCGATGTTTTCTCTAAGTAGTTTTCCATCCACTGACCCCCATCCTACTCCTTGGCTACAAATTCCCACTTACCCATGCTGATTTCAGACTTGAATCCAATATCTCTCCCACTATAAGATGCCACTGCAGCAGTCCCTATGCTTATTGCAGTGGTCCTGAATACAGTCTGCCTTAGCTTTATTAACAAGTGTCATTGATTTTTAAGAACTGTAGCTTCTCACTTTATAAAAGGAGGATTTTAAAAGTGAAATAAATAAATTCCATGACCAATCATAGACTCTACTATTTTCACCTATTGTTTGTTTTGCATTCAACTTTACAGCAATACACCATCATTAGTCATACCAATATTACCCTAAATGGTATTAAAAGTATTGCGCTATTCCTTTTACATTAGCTTTGTAGCCACTTAAATAATATGTTCCTAAATCTAAATTACTAATACTTAACAATCTTTAGAGAAAGGAATAGTGCATGTCTAAGCTTTTTTTTTGGGGGGGGGGTCCTATCTTGTAGGTGTTCTATTAACTCAAAAGGGAGTACATGCAAAAAGAATCACTTGGAAAAAACTTTGATTTTAAGCCAGGAAAAAATCTATTCAGTGATACGTATTTCTGGTGAGTATGTGGGGGGTTGTAAAGCATACTAAGTCTAGTGATTTCGAGAAGAAAAACCTATGCTGTTAACTTTTCCGGTTAAAGAGGAACAAAGGACTTAAATTTTCTACATTATTTCCTGCTTTGCAAGCCTCATATCCCTCTGCTATATGGAGAGCCTGCACCCAAATAGCCGCTAAATATAGATCTTTTACTGGGAGTTAATATTAAGAGGTGTCCTTAGCTTTTGCTAGTATTATTATAGCACCGTGAAGAACATTAGTTGCTTATTTTTTTCATTATCTGTTTTAAACTATCTGAAATGTAAATTGTTAAGAAAATGAAGTCCACTTTTGTTTCCCTAGTCCATTAAGTTTCAGTTTAAGGTTTTCCTTCTCAAAATATCTCTTCAAATAATCCTCCAGACAGGATTGAATCATTTGCATGCAGGATAGCCTTCCTGCCTAGAGCTTCCATTGTATTTGTCCCTCCGCATTATAATGCTATACCTAGACTTTCTCTTCCAAACTCCTCTGTAAATCCCTTAAAGCCAGTATTTTTTAATACAAAAGAAGGAATAATTTGCCAACAAAAGTTATCACTGTATTATATGACATAAGCAATCTAGATTCATGAAACGAACACATCTCCTCAAGAAAGAATCCTCTATGACTTACATCATTGCTGTCACTAAGGTTCTTATTAATATGTATTTGCTACTCACTATTTTGTCATTCTCCAGCACACCCTAGTAGAAAAAGGGTGGCAAGCAAGAACATTTTGAGAAATAATTATGAGATAAAAATCTAAATGTTGAGAAAATTAGCTGCATATTTTTAGACATCTGGGAAGATATAACTTCCCCAAAACTGTTTTTAGCAGCTCACCAAAAGTTTAAAAAAAAAAAAAATTCTTATTCCTACGATAGTTTATCTGACTTAACAGTGGAATGTTGAAAGTCACATTTTCAAAGTCTCAATATCCTATTTCTTGAAAAGTAGTTGATACCATTCAAATATGTAAATACTCCTACTTAGAGGTTAATTTAGTTGTCTCATAGGGATGGAGTAAGGTTTGAAAAAACAAGGTCTGAAAATAGACTGCTTAGATTCCAATTCTGCCTCTGTCCTCTCTGGTCACGTAACCCTTAGAAAAGTTACTACTAACCTTTGTAGGCTTGAGTTTCTCAACTGTAAAATAGCAGTAAAATAATAACCATCTCAAAATTTGGTTTTGAGGATTAATTGAGATAATGCAGGGTAAAACCATTTAGCATACTGACTACCAAATAATAAATGATCATTGGGACAAATCCTCAGAAATCAATTTATGTAGTTAACAAAACAAAACACATGATTGAACACATTCTGAAACTAACTTACTGGGAGAATAGCTAATATTTATAATAATAACAACAATAAAGCTACTGTATGAACTAATTGACATATAACATTTCCTGGGAAACTTATCACTATAGGACATTATGGGAAAGTATAATACAAAAAGTACTTTATAGTATTATGGGAAATTATAGTGCAGATGTCCTGTATTTTTATTCCTCACTTTCATGGTAACAACAAGAGCATTTCCAATGTTCTTTTTTTCACTGAGCCATCAATTTTTGAGACTCACTTGGTGCACCTCCCTCCTCGAAAAGTGGGTTGGGAAGACAGAAAAGCAGGTATTAGGTGCTTTGAAACAAGACCAACTTTATTCTAAATTCTATGTGGTTTTCTTTTGTTGTTGTTGTAGTCGAAGCCACTCTAAAAAAAGTGATTATAGATAATTTATTCTCAATATCCCATCATATTACTACCAAAGCACATTTAAAATATTTCCTTTATTTATATTTAACCCTATCCAAAATTGGTGAGCAGACTCAGTTTCTCTAGAGCCAACTCTGCATACCTTTTCTTGTCTGCAGAATTTCTCACGCAATGCTCTTTCTCCCAATAATCATGAGGCCCCATTAGTATTTTGCAGGTGGCTGGCCTGCACCGCTTGTTTGTTTGTGTTTCAGAAGTTAACTGTGAGCATTAATCAGATCTGAGAGTGTTTTATTTTGCATGTTGTCTTAAAAATGCAAATAAACTTGAAAGTGGACCAACTGCCTGGAAAGTACCAAAAAAGAATACTTACTGAACAAAAGTGTTAAGGAAGAAAATCCAACACATATTCTCAATCACTTTGTCATGATGGAAAGTTGGAGAAAGGACAAGGACAAGAACAAATACAAGGGAAAGGAATGAGCCAAAATCTTAAAAGCAAATCCTTTCTCCCAACTGAATTTTACAAATACATTAAAAATTGAAAAGTGCGTATCACTGAAACACAACCTTATACAGTTTTTATTCCTTTACCTTTAGTCTTTTCCTTAAAAAAATGTCTAAGTAGTTTCAGAACATGGTAAAGGACTTTAAGGTTAATTTTTAAATATTAAAATAATTTACCCTTAAGCATGTTACAGGCACATTATAATCCTCTGTGTTTATTAGGCTCA
The DNA here is from genome assembly GCA_004023965.1 of Spilogale gracilis. Classification (NCBI taxonomy): domain Eukaryota; kingdom Metazoa; phylum Chordata; class Mammalia; order Carnivora; family Mephitidae; genus Spilogale; species Spilogale gracilis. The sequence goes on along the minus strand of PITA01002259.1, from coordinate 24,674 downwards.
GTAATGATCACTTCAGGTATATGGGTGCACCTGCCTCACAAAAGAATACAAATAATATATTAATAGAGCTTTCAATCCCAGAACGATGTATTCTCTAACTATTTTTGCATGTAGTCAATTTTTTTCTTTATAATTTTAACATTTCTTTATGTGCTATTACAAATTGCTATGATTTCTCTTATCAAAATGACTCAATTGTTTTGAGTGATTAAAATTTATTTTAAAAAATGATGTATTTTAGTCCTTATTAGCTTTTATTTTATTTTATTTTATAGGGACAGTTTTAATTCTTTGACTTTTTCATAGGTTAGAAGCATCAATCAATACAGAGTAGATCATTTTCAGTGAGTCTCTGCTAAGACACACCACAAAGTATTTTCCCTATCAGAAGAACATAGAATGAGTCAGGAGTGTCCATTTCTTCCTCAAAATGTTGTTATTATAAATGCTCTGTCATGTGGCAGATTATTTTTACATTATGCTTCTTTCAAGTTGCTCCTAAACTCTTGAATTATGATGGTTATATCCAGGAGCGATATATGGCAATATTAGCTGAGTTTTTAAAAATATATCCATCTAAATGTGTACCCCTATCTGTTTTCAGAAAATCAATTTGAGTCAGAAATTTATATGGCTTAATTAAGAATTAAAAACTATCCCTAAATTGTATTTCAAATTCATTCATGTACTACGATTTTTTTGCTTAAAAGTAGGCCTTTATTCCTTTCCATTATTAAGTAAAAAAATATTGAGGATAGAAGGTTTGGAGTGGATTTCTTTGTTACAATGGGAGGAAAAAGAAAAAAGAACATTGAGAGATGAAAAGACAAGAATAAATCTTACACAGATATTTGGAATATTTGTTTTGTGAGAACCCATTTCTATTTCATTTCTATAGGTATCACTAGGCGGAGGAAATAATAATCTTGGGGTAAAAAACTTGCCCACATATATATGAATACAATCACTTTACAGAAGGAAGATATACTAAATTTCTGACATTTTTGAAATCCAGCACACCTAAAGCAAAACATAGTTATACTAAGATAATGGAATATTAGAAATACTAATATTAGAAATCCAAAAATAGATCTGTATGGTTCTCAAACTGTTTATGGTAATGATCAAATCAGTTTCTTGTGCTGCATTTTTATATTCAGCATTTAGTAGGACTGAATTGTTACCCTGGTTTTACTTTTTAAACCTTTTATTCTGGAACTTAGGCAGGAAAAGAGAACAACCCAAAAGATAAGTGATCATTTCCTTGTTAGTGGTTATCTTTCAGACCCTGAGGATCCATCATAAAGTAAGTGTTACTCATGGTTGGTCTTGATTTAAGTTAAAATCCCATTAAACTCTTTCCCAGTTTCTATTGAGGCACATACCTAATGATTATTAATGTTCTTTCTGGTGATGTTTAGGAATGCAGAACCAGGGAATAATTTGTCTCAATAAGAGAGTCTAAGACTGTAGAATGATATTTAGGTATCTAAATATTTAAAATACCTAATTGCTATCTTTAAATAATATTTTCTCCCTTTATAGAGCCTGCAGAGTACAGAGCTGAGTTACTGCATAGTATATGATTTAATATTTTTTATATAAATCATAAAACGCAAAACACGAAACAGAGGCATGGATGTGATGAGAAGAGCTACAATTTTTTAAAAGCTTAGAAATAAGATATGTGCTGAATAATTGAAAGTTGCTAAATAATTGAAAGTTGCAGAAAAATAATTTGCTAAGCCATGCTATGCAAAAACCACTCATAATGTATTATCATAGATGTATATCAAGCTATTATCTTGGAACTGGAACTTGCTATTGACAAGGGGCACCTGGGTGGCTCAGTCGTTAACTGTCTGCCTTCAGCTCAGATCATGATCCTGAAGTCCCCGGATGGGGCCCCACATCAGGCTCCCTGCTCAGCAAGATGCCTGCTTCTCCCTCTCTCACTCTCCCTGCTTGTGTTCCCTCTCTAGCTGTGTTTCTCTGTCAAATAAATAAATAAGATATTAAAAAAAAACAACAACAACAAACTACTGACAATGTAAATCTGTAGGAGTCAAGTAGAAATCATTGAGATGAATATTTTTTGACCTTAAGAAGTATAAGTAACTTTTTGAAAAAAATCCAAATACTAGTTTTTATCCTTTCATTTTTCCTTTCAAAATCAAATATTAGAAGTCTGCAGTTATTTTTGTGAATTACTTAGTAAATAAATGTGACTTTTAATTAATTTGATTCTGATCAATTGAAGTTTACTTTATAGTATGCAGTCAAATAAGTATAATTGATAGATAGTATAAATTAGCTAAAGTTAAAAAATCACTCTCTAAATAGGTTTCCTAGACTGAATTACTGTCATAATATAAATGCCAAAATGTAATGGGTGACTCAAATTTCACTGATATAATATGACATCTGACAGTTAATAATGGGTTCCTGAAACTGCTGGTAGAATATAATATGCAGTACAAATTTAGCATGGCTAAATTCAATATTAGTCTATGAAGATAACAGTACAACTGGGTAAATTAGGTAATTTTACCATGACAAAATACTATAATTAGTTTTATAATTACATTTATTTACATGGCAAATTTCAATACTACTAACTCATTTTCAATTCGTCATAATTTTTATAGAAGATAATATACAATTATACAAAATACTACAATCATTTAAAATTATGGGTTGAGGTTTTCATATTCTCTTATAGAAAAATATACCCAAATATATGAGCATACCTTCCTTTTACATCTTTTAATAAATATTTGAGGAATATCAACCATGAGCAAGAAAAATAAATAAGAACTGTAGGAACAAAAATGTGTTGAGTGTTCAATAGAATAGTATTTGTACTATCTTTCTGTCATGGTATGAGGAAGAGATATCACAGACATAAATCCAGAGTGAATGGGGGTCAAAGGTGGATACTGGACATTTGCAGCCTGCTTATGAAATTAACTTACTGTTACATACAATGATTAGAAGTCATGTGATGTAAGAGTATGGCAGAACTTGATTGACTCCAGGTAATAATTTCTGTTCACTTCAAGGAGAAGTTGGGGAAAAAATTAAGCTTCCACCTGATCTAGTGAACAGGTATTTATTACATACCTACTTTGTGCCAGGCACCATGCTAATAAGTGCAGAGTTGAAAAACATCAGAAACAAAAACAAAAACAAAAACAAAACTGGTTCTCTCCAAGAACTGTGTGATTAAATAGGTCTAACTCAACTGACTACACACTAAATTTTAGATTCAGTGAAGCCACATGAGATTTTCATTTAGCAAATGAAATTCTGCCCACCATAAGATGTCCTTCATCACAATTTCTGCTCTCTTAAGCATTTAAGAGATGGAGCATTTAAGAAGATATCTGAAGATGACAAAATTAATACTGAGTTTAACAATTAGAGCAGTAAAAATAAAGAAACATTTTAATAGTATCCTCGTCCTAAGTCTTAATCATTATCATTTTCAATAAACTAACATTTATTGAGGGCTTTCAAGGAGCCAGATGCTGAATACATTATTTGTTTTATTTTTGCCACCTTTCATGGGGTAAAAACCCTAAAGCTTGGAGAGGTCAAGTTTTACTGCTAGAAAGCAATAGAGATGGGATTTGAACACAGATTTCTTGGGACTCTAAAGGCTGAAATTTTCCATTTCCATCCTATCTACTTTCCCATTCATTCATCATGCTCAGATGCCATACTCTAATACAAATATTTTGAACAATGATAATATTGTTGCAAGCAACTAAGAAATTTATTCTGTATACCTCCATGTTTCATTTTTACAGAAAACATGTTATATACCCGACTGATATTTTACTGTTGGTCAAGTATTTGTTCATTCCACTTGAACTTGCAAAACTTTGTTAGCCCCAAACACACACACACACACACACACACACACACACACACACACACACGCACACGCACACACACACAAACGCACACACGCACACATACAAACTTAAACACATTCCTGTTACTCTTTCCTTACTTTGTTCACTACTGTTTCTCTAGGAACTAGAAGACTGAAGATTGAATACGGACTCAAAAATCCTTTTGAATGGAAAGAAGGAGGAGGATTAGGTCTATATAGGAGAAGTGAACTCTAGTTAAAACACTATTCTCTTTAATTCTTATGTGAGCACAGAAGGTAAGAAAAATAAACTGATGATCATAGTCTATTGCTGGTTCTCCTTGTTTCTCTTTGCTTCAGAATTGGATTTTGTGATAGTGATATTCTTAAAAGGGGGGGCACCTGGGTGGCTCAGCGAATTAAAGCCTCTGACTTCAGCTCAGGCCATGATCTCAGGGGATCAAGGCCCGCATCTGACTCTGCTCAGCAGGGAGCCTGCTTCCTCCGCTCTCTCTGCCTACTTGTGATCTCTCTCTCTCTGTCAAATAAATAAATAAATAAATAAATAAATAAATAAATAAATAAATAAATAAGTAAATAAATAGATTTATTTGAAAGAGTGCATTAAGCAGGCAGCAGGGGTGGGACTGGGGTAGGAAGAAGGAGAAGCAAACTCCCCACTGAGCAGGGAGGCTGACATGGGACATAGAGTTCAATCCAGGATCCCAGGATCATGACCCGAGCCCAAGGAAGACATTTAACCAATTGAGCCACCCAAGCACCTCTCGCGATAGTCTTCTAATTCATTTTTTTGAATCAGAATGAGACATACTCTAATTCCTCTGCCCATACTGTGTCCAGAGCAGTCCTCCACCATATCTGTATACCCAAGTCACTATTAGCTTAAATTTCTTATTATTTACATTTATCATGTTATTTATATGGATTATTAGTATCGGTTATGTCTTGATTTGCCCTGGTACAACTTTCAAGACCTAACTCCTGGAACTCATACAAAATCAAGGCTTTTAATGCCAATGTTATTTTATCTCTCTCCTTTGTTCCCACATTTCTTATTCTCTCTGAAGTTGTCTGCCCCATCTTTACTACATGTGTCATCCTTCCAGACACAAGTCAGACTTTATCTCCTTTAAATGACTTCTTCAAGCCCCCTAATCAGAATGAGTGACAATTCTCTCTACACATATGTCTAGCATATTTGTAAGACAGTGTTTTGATTATTTTAACATGTCTATCTACTACCACACCTCAAATTCTTATCAAATTTTCTTAAAAGTGCCAGGTACTAAAGATTCTCAATAAAGGATATATGATGAAGGAAGGAGCCAAATCTGAGCAAAGTATCAAAATTAATGATGTTGCTGATCTATTATAAATCTTTGATTTCAAGGGAATTAAATACACATTTTACTCTGTGCCACAACTATTTTATCATCAGTTCTGGACAAATAAAATAAAATTAACTATATTCATCTCTTTAGTGAACCAACTCATATAGAAACTAAGATTCAGTTTCCTTTTTTCTCTAGAAGGCTGACCTGCACTTTTAAATTGTAGTTGTGATGAATATAGCTGAAATAGAATTATTTCTGTCCTGTCCCCAGTATACATCTAGCGTGCTTATATTGTTTGAAAGAGAATTAATTATCTAGAAATTCTTCATAAAGTCACATTGTCCTAGAAAAAAAGATAGGTGTGGCAAATTAAAAAGCCCAGAAACAGTAGGAAGAGGAGTTTAATAAAATAAGTTTTTAAATCAAACCTTTTATCTATATTAACACTTTTAAAAATACTACTCCTTATGTTCTTTGTATCACATTCTTCAGTGAGGTCAAATGAAAAGCATGAATGACAGCCAAATGTTATGTAAGCATGGTTGTGGATCAAATTCTATGGGACTCAACTTGCAAATCTTTAAAATTAAATAGATATATTCAAATATATTGGTCAAATATTATGGTGTTTCTTCTGCCCCTTTCTTGAGTTACAATCTACTTTAAAAATGTGCTCTTATGAAGTCAAAAATACTTTTTTCACAATAACATCTGTAAACCTTGGTATGAAATGATTGAAAGGAGGATGACAGAGACTTACTAAATATAGACCTATACCATGCCATTTTTTCTATGGATGACTGTAGGAAGGAGGTGGTTTATCACTTTGAAATTTATAAGTCTAAGACTTGAATACTAACATCTAGTATATTCATATGTATATAGATAGATTTTTAAAGTTACCATTAAATATAGATAATATAAAGAATTTTTTCTATGTATTTTATTTTTTTCTATCTATTCTATCATTTCTATTTTTTTAAAGAAATTTATTTATTTATTTGACAGAGAGAGAGAGAGATCACAAGTAGGCAGAGACACAGGCAGAGAGAGAGGAGGAAGCAGGCTCCCCGCTGAGCAGAGAGTCCGATGCGGGCCTCCATCCCAGGACCCTGAGATCATGACCTGAGCTGAAAGCAGAGGCTTTAACCCACTGAGCCACCCAGGCACCCTATTATTTCTATTTTCTTGGTTAGAAAAAGTCAAGTCAATTTAACCTGTGTCTGAATAAAACTTTTTTTTGTAAACAACTTTCATGAGTCAGTCTACTTATGCCATTTTATGTTATTATGGCCTGCTATGAAATGTCACCATAATATCTATAAAAACATTTTTAAAAAGTAAGAGAAATTAATTTTATACATTGAAAATATGCATAATCTATTTTCTCTCATTATTTCATTCTACATTTTAAGTATAAAGTCTTACACATTAAAACTGGGACAGTGAATGCCAAACAGTCCAATTTACTTTTTAATATGAGAAATGCATTTCCAAAGAAAAGAAGCTCATTACAAACTGTTCTATTGTGGGACATTTTTCCTTGCTATAATTTTCCTTTTAATGTGGCAGGCTTTTCCCCTAATCTCCATACACTAGTCCATTGAATCCTTTACATTCAGTTCATTCCACTTTCCATGATAATCTTTTCAATATTTGAAGATACATAGACAGGTGCCTGAGTGGCTCAGTCAGTTAAGCATCTAACTCTTGGTTTTGGCTTAGGTCATGATTTTGGGGTAGTGAGATAGAACCCCACTATGGGCTCTGCTCAGTACAGAGTTGGACTGGGCTTGTTGTCTCTCCCCTTATGCCACTCTCTCCTCTCCGTCTATGCCCTCCACCTATGCCTCTCCTCTTGCTCGTGTGTGCATGCACACACACACTCTCTCTCTTTCTCAAATAAATATATACAACCTTTTTTTAAAAATGAAGATACAGGGGCGCCTGGGTGGGTCAGTTGGTTAAGTGACTGCCTTCAGCTCAGGTCATGATCCCAGAGACCCGGGATAGAGTCCCACATCGGGCTCCCTGCTCAGTAGGAAGCCTGCTTCTCCCTCTCTCACTCCCCCCTGCTTGTGTTCCCTCTCTGGCTGTGTTTCTCTCTGTCAAATAAATAAAAATCTTTTTTAAAAAAATGAAGATACATAGAACATACACAGCTCCCTCTCCCACCCTCTGTTCCAGCTCTTCAAGTTTTCTGGTTTTCCAGATGTATCATTCCTGGTTGAAACAGGAAATTGAGCCCAATCACAACTATCCAAGCCTACCTCCTTTGTATACTTGCCAATATAGCAATGTCTCTTGGAAAATTTGGTACCCAGAGTTGAATGTAAAACTCTAGATAGGATTCGACCATCCCAATATAAATTCAAATCATCACATTTATTACATAGACCCAGAATATTTCTTAATCTGGTTCAAGAAAATAATATTATTTTTCGGAAACAATATAAGTCTGTTAGATTACAATGAATTATGATGAATTTGATATTCTAAATCTTATCACTTGATTCATTGCAAAGCTAGGTGAAATGCATTTTCTAATTATATTCCTCCTCAGCTCTAATGCATATGTAGAGTATCACACATAAAACAGTTAATTTTTGTCCTTGTTATTTCAGTCACTTAGAAATTTTCTTCATTCTGATTCTGTCATCTACCTTGTAGATTTTACTTCATACAACATCTAAATATGATGAACATATTTTCTGGATCTTTATCAAAGTCAGTAATAAAGTAAGGCCAGACTAAAATAGGATCAGAAGCAGCACTGTGTTGCATAACAATATATGGAACTCCTACAGTTTAACATAGCTCTCGCATAGAAATAATTATAACATTATGAAGCTGTCACCAAGGAAGAAAGATAAATGAGAATGCCTAGGGAAATATTTGATTTAGAATAGGTGTTTAGTAAAATATACTTGGTATGATTCTTCTGAGGCCAAAACACTAAATAAGATTCATTTCACTGGATAAAACTCATTTGACTAGAAATCTGGAGGTTTGAAGTTTTCCGTTAAGTATCCAATCCTCTATGAAATTGTTGAAATTTTTCAAACATTTAGAAGTCCATTGAATTATCTTTTTACTGGAATTTTATAGATGAGGAAGGTAACAGATTCTATATGCAAAAGTGTGCACCTGTGTTTGTGTGTGTGTGAGAGAGAGAGAGAGAGGAAAAGGAAAGACCTATCAGAATTCTCATATCTTTTGGAAAAACAATGTTTCATAAATACATGAAATAGAAAAATTAGCTTCAAGCCACTAACTGACATCTATTGTACCACCTACAGGGGCAGTATCAACATCTCCCCTAAAGGAGCTAGATTTGATTATAAAATTTTTTCAAATACGATGCCAGCGGCATTCAAACAGCAAGATGACTTTGATAATTCAAGTGGTGTAATTCAAACACATAGCTCATGAATGAGGGATTACAATATCACAACCCACTGTGTAAAAATCTGGTTACAGAGCTCCGTGTGTGTGAAAAATTAATTTCATATTAGATATAGATCCACATGCATCTTCTAACAAGTTATTTGGAATATTCAAGCATATGTTCTGCTTTTCTTCCTATGCACTGTGGTAGGAAATTGTGCACCACGCTGTTTAGTAAACATCAACATGTTTGGATTCTCACTGAGTGCACATGATGCCAGATACACAGAGCATACAAAGGAAGGGATGAGTGGCTACTGGAAACATTTTTGTACTTTTCTATGGGAGAGAGTGTGGGCAGTTTCCATTCCAGTGTCTATTTTGGTGAAAAGAACTGCACTATGTATTTTTAAATGTCAAGCGGGGAAAAGTATTCTCTTACCATAAAAATCACATTTTTCCCCTTTTGTCTATATAATCCTGTATGTTTGTTATCTATGTTCCAAAAAGTAATCGGTCACCAATTTATTTATAGTTCTGCTAAAGTTTACCAGGCATTAATCAATTCATTATCATTCATATGGTGAGAAGACAGGAAAGCAGAATTTACAATGATGATATTTAATGCCTTGACGAATTGTCTTGGTGGTCAGCAATATCTGTATATAAAATCTGAAGTCAGCCTTTATAACAAATAGACTTATATTAGAATTGGTTCTCTTTTGGGTGCCTGGGTGGCTCAGTTGGTTAAGCGACTGCTTTTGGATCAGGTCATGATCCCGGAGACCCAGGATGGAGTCCCACATCGGGCTCCCTGCTCGGCAGGAAGCCTGCTTCTCCCTCTCTCACTCCCCCTGCTGGTGTTCCCCCTCTAGCTGTGTTTCCCTCTCTCAAATAAATAAAATCTTAAAAAAAAAAAAAAAAAGAATTGGTTCTCTTTCAAGAGAAAGGTATGACTTCAGGACCTGGTATGTTGCCTAACACATGTGTTTATAGTATGTTGGGAGAATGAAAATATATATTCCAAGCCTCCTAACATTCTAACACTGACTAATAATCTATGAGTTCAAGTATAAATAAATATGAAAGGGCTCACTGTCCCCTTAGAACTTGTAAACAAAGCTGTAAATTCATAGCAAGAGTATGAATTCTCATAGTGTTTAGTAGTTGATAAAGTTATTCACTAAAATATTGCCACAACTTACTTAAACCAATGACAAGAACTGATAAGACTTTGTACTGCAAATTAAAGTGAATACTACGCATCAAGAATCAGAGAATAAGGAAATAAAAAAAATAGATTACTCAATCATTGCACATCTATCTTTCTTAGTAAAAAATTAGACCATGACAACAGATCAGATATTCAGTTGCTGCTGATTAACAAAGAAAGCTCAGTGTAACAAATAACTCTCCTTAGAAGGAGTGAAGAAAAAAAAAAGAGAAAGAAAGAAAAAGAAAATTACAAAACATCAAGTTTTGTATTGTTAAGTCAAATCTGGTTCCTTCTCTCTAGATTCAAATGCATTTCTCTGTTCTTCAGCATGTCAACAAAGAAACTAATGAAGTTAATTATTAAAGGAGTGAATTAGGAGAAATTCAGTTTCCCTAGTGTTTGATATTACTTGATTTTTATTTTGGTTTTATAGACATGGGCCTCAAGGATGACAATCTCAAGTCATGGTGTGTGTGACCTAATTAGCAGTGAAACAAAAATGAATAATAAAAAGAAATTATTACAAACTCAGAGAAATTATTTTTGAAATAAGTAGAGAAGAGAGAGACTTCTAAAGATCAAAATGTTTTAAATGTCACCAAGCAAAGCATGACTTGAAAGAAAAAGAAAAATTGGATGGCTTCACAGATTCTATTTTTATTTAATATGATGATATTTTCTGATTTCTCAAAGTTATGTATCTTTGGAACACTGCCCTGCAATTCAGATTGCTTTTCTCATTTGGTATTAGATTCCTTTTTGATACTGAAATAGTTTTATAATCTAAACATAATAATAATAATAATATCTACCTCACAGATTTGAGAAGATTAAATAAGACAATGTATATGAAGGCTCCTAATAATGCTTAATATTTAATTAATTTTAGCTAACCTAAAAACTGACAATAAATGGGTTAAATGGGTGAGAGGTATTAAGGAGGGTACCTGTGATGAGCATGTTATATGTAAGTGATCAATCACTCAATTCCACTACCAATTTTACCAATATTATATGTTAACTAACTAGAATTTAAATAAAAACTTAAAAAAAGAAAGAAAAATGCACTAGTTGGAAGGCAAGAAAATCAAATATATGTCCTTTTGACCATAAAAAATACATTTCCGTTTAAAACAACACTGTATTCTATAATAATCACCCTAAAGTCTACAGTTTACCTAAGAGAAAAATACGGAATGCTTCATAAATCTAGAAACAAATAATAGTATTAGAATTGATGGAAGTAAGATCCTTAGAATTAATAGGAAGCAAGAGTCAAAGAAATGTAAATCTGAGTACCATTGGATTAGTTTCTCTCCTGGCAGTTTTTGATTTGCACCTAAACCTCTGCATTCTTCCCAAAGTAGTTTCAAATTCAAGGAGAATCCCAAATCAGAAGTGGTCAGTGAACTAGAGAATATGAATCTGTAAGCCATCAGTTTCAGTTAACAGGTTTTCAGGAGTTTCCTCTGGGAAAATGTATCTGCATTCTGCCCATTCCAGGCTTCAGATATTTGTGAAAACACTTAGATCATTTTTGCTCCAGTTTCTCCCTCTAGGCATCATATGGTTAGTTTTATGTTTAAACCAATACCTTAGTCACAAAACAACATCTTCATTGGAGGGCACCTTTCAAGTACATAATATTTGATGTTCATAGAGGAAAAAAAGATTATACCTCAACTCCTTAGAACCTACATTTTTCTTTTTTTCTGGCAGGTGGCTCTTGTGAATTCAAATATACCTTATTTGGAACTATATGTGTCTAAACTCAGTAGGTATAGGAAATACTAACATACTTCATCAACTCCCACAAGTCCTTTCACCCAAATGGACACTTAACATTTAGCCTGCTGATCACAAACTTTTGATCCAATACTCCCTTTTCCTTCCTTAGCCTTTGACACCAGTCTTCAACCCAAGAGATTTTTAAATACCTTCAGAAATAGCTTCACACATCCTCCTTTAGCTCAGGTAATGATCCCAGGACTCTCGGATCAAGCCCCATGTCAGGTTCCTTGCTCAGCAGAGAGCCTGCTTCTTCCTTTCTCTCTCTCTCTGCCCCCTGCCTGATCATGCTTGCTCTCAATTTCTCTCAAATACATATATATATATATATATATATATATATATATATATATATATATATATATTTAAATTCCATTTATTTATTTGAGAGAGAGAAAGAGCACAAGCAGGCTGACTCAGTTACCCAGGCGCCCCTCTCTTGCAAATAAATGAAATCTTTAAAGTATTTTATTTACTATTTGACAGTGAAAGGCACAGTGAGAGAGGGAACATAAGCAGGGGAGTGGAAGAGGGAGAAGCAGGCTTCCCACCAAGCCGGGAGCCTGATGTGGGGCTCAATACCAGGACCCTGGGATCATGCCCTGAGTCAAAGGCAGATGCCCAATGACTGAGCCATCCAGGTGCCCCAATAAATAAAATCTTTCGAAAAAAGGAAAATAAGTAGCTTCACCGATAATGACAGATACAAAAATAAGGACTGGATCATAAAGGTGAAAGTAGGAGATGCAGAGGGAGAAAAAAGGGAGATGAGTAAGGTCAATCAAACTCACAGAGGCTAAACGTAAGAGCAGAGCTACTGATTTAAACAGAAATGAAAAGAAAACCTTTTTCATCCATGGACCTTGAAAGCCTATCTTCATCTCTATGGAGTATGATGCTGGATACCGTGGTGGAGAGGCAAAACAAAATTAGGTTTTAGTCTCTGTGATCCTGAAAGTGAAATGAGGAATCATTGGGAAATTATACATTTTACAACCAAAACCAAATAAACAAAGTAGAAAAAGGAAAATCTATTTGTAAATAAGATACCTACAAAGAAAGAGAATCATTGGGTATTTGAGATTAAGAATAAATTTTGGTGGTTTTAAAGTATAGTACACCAGAGAACAGAAGGTGAAGAACAGAGTAAGATGACAAGCAAGAACACTAGGATGATTCAATGTTTTTCCTTTTTCTTTTCTATTGAATGTCTGCTTCTAAATTGGATATGGCATCATGTGCATAGAAGACAATTAAACTAAGGACTCCATGAAGTGATTGTGAAAAACCTAACCTAAGACTATGGCACACTGTCATTCAGTATAGTGAGGAAAAGGCATTACTACGGAAACAGTAAAGCTATTGGTTGTGAAAAGCTATGCCTCTCCCATGGAGAAGACAGTCGCTTCGGAAAACAGACAGCAGGTTTGCTGTGAGCTAATTTTAAAAGAGTAGAGAACAGTGACTTCTTCTCAAGTCAAATTAAAAAATACCTAATGCACAATTAATAATTGTGTTTCTCCTACTTTGAATTTTATCATGTGAACAGTAGGAATTTCCACTATCAAAACCACTAGTGGAGGCATTCTCTAGGGTGGTGGAAAAACAAACAAGTACAAATCTTAAGCTAATTTTACAGCTGGCTACATAATTGCCTTGGCAACAGTCACAGGCCAGCCTTTACTCTAAAATGTATTCTTAGATTGAAAAGAGATGGCTAAATATCAATATGGCTAAAACTGAGGGAGTCCAACAGAATGAATATGATCGGTCCCAGCAGTTGGCTACCACCTATCATTCTTTTTTTTCCTTTGAGAGATATATGCATATATATAACTCCTCAGATGGCATGAAGCTTGTAAAATAAGCTAATGCACTTGCCAATATCAAATGACAATTTAGGATTAATTATATGTAAATAATATGAATATGTAAGAAGTTCATTTTCCCACCTTGCTCATTTGAAAAATAACCTCAACTAAAAAGGTATCTTTGACAAAGACAGCTTTACCCATTTTGTCCAGACCTTGTCATAGAAAAGGAACATGAAAGGAAATCTCAAAAATGCATTTGTGTGGTAACACATCAAGCACCTAATTGAACAAAAAATAATATTCAAGTTAGATTTACAATAGGTTGCACAATTACAAATACTGTAAAATTAAAAAGTAGAATAGAAAATGAAATAAGACATCCTTTAGAACTTACTGACACATTTAGATAATTTAAGTGTCTTGGCTTGAAGACAATTTAAAAAAAAATGTAGTTTAGTACAAATGAACACAAACAAATTCTGAAGCCAAAGGACAAATCCAAAAAATGCTTCAGGATACAGGATGAAAAAGGAAATGTTATTATTTAAGGAAAAATAGCTACAAAGCACTCAGCTCAGTGCATAGTGGCAGTGAATAGAACAAACAAGAGATTGGTTATATTGTGCTACTGAAGTACTAAAGAATAAATCAAAGTAAGTAGAATAATGATAAAACACTGGTTGGATTCATCATACTTACTATACGACTAGTACTTTGTTAGGAAACTATGGTGAGGGCATTCCTTTTAATGTCCATGAGACACCAAACACAGCTGCCTAAAAAGCCTCTGGGTACAATCATCCTGTGAAGTTCAAACATCAGACATCATCACTTGTGACAGCAACAACTCCAAAATAAAGGAAAACTGACGAGGAATGAGACATGTGCCTTTCAAATGGGATGGTCCACCCTCAGTTATGAAAGCTGCCTATCATGAACAGAAAGATTTTGAAACCTCTTGGACTACGAAAAAAATAGTAGGAAAGCAAGTAATTATATTACTGGGTAGGAAAGTAATATAAAATTTACAGCAAAAAAACCTAAGTTTATTCAGGTATCTTTCCATAATTCTATTGCATTTAGTATTTCATATTCCTGGAATGAATAATAATTGTCTGAAAACTACTCAAGGTCTCACTTTTCTACATAAGAAAAAAGATTCCTGTCAACAATACAAGAAGAATTAACTAACGAGGCATTCATTTGACTTAATATATATAAAGCAAGTAATAGGCAGTGGGGTCATAGCTTACATTTGGTTATTTCCTCTAATACATGGTAAAAATTAAAAATATTAATTCAATAAATTGCTCATTGTTTATAAATTCCTGATGATGCTGAGTTTTACACTGTGGCAAAAACTGTAGATTCTGGAGCGACAATTCAAATTCCAACACTAACCATGAATGTGTGATCTTGGACAAATTGCTAAACTTTTTTACACCTCAGTAGTCTCCTCTAAAAAAGGGCAGATAGTAATTATTTTGAGTTTTATAAAAATAAGTAATGTAAAGTACTTTAGACATGTTAGGTAAAATACTTGTAAACTAGTAGTAGTTAGGTCATCTACACATATATATTTGCAACTGACTGAACTATTAGATTATTATAATTTGCAATTTTGATTTGTGATTAGGAAATCATTTTATATTAGTAAGGGATAACAATATGTAATTCAAAACATGTTGTTTGAAAATATTCTTCAAAAGAAAGTAATAAAAGACATCTAAAAATAGATTATTTTACAGGTATAAAAAATAATAATTTTTAAGTATTCTAGTCCTAAAAACTCCAATGTCCCCTATAAATATTCAAATTGTAAATATTCTTGAATTCATAATCAGAAATAATGCAAAAGAACAGAAATCATCACATATGTAAAAAATGGAAGTTCAGTATTGTTAGGATTGGGTAAAGCAGGCTAGCTCTATAGGTTTATCTAAGGTATTAAACAATGCTTTAAAAATATATAGCCTATTTTTAATTTACTTTTAGCATTTTATGCATAGCCTACTAAATCTGCAAGCCATATAATGTCCTATTTTTTTAGTATAATCTGCTTTTAAAAGCAAATTTATAGTTTTCCTGCTATATTGCCTACTTGGTCTAAAAGCCAAGTCGCCAATTCAAAAACAAGTAGTTTTCTGTCTCCATGGAACATTGGTTTCTAAGAAATTATCTTGGTGGCAGTGTAATTATTTCTGAAACTAACATTTATCTCATGTGCCAGAGAAACTCTGGTTAACATTTTCAGAAATCTAAAAGTAAACTCTTCCTTGTCATAATTTACCACATATATCCTTAGTGTACTTCCACTCCACAAAACAGTATTTATTTGTCATCTCAGAATTCTGCCTATTCCTCTTCAGTGCCAGGCAAATGTAGCAACAAGACTTGATAGTGCAGTTTTGCTCATGCTTTCTTCTCATGCTTATTAACCTCATGCTTCCTCTCGATCTTTACAAATTTTCCTCATTTATCATGGCTGTGCTCCATTTTCATTTCTTTTTCTAAAGAACAACCTGGGGGTGCCTGGGTGGCTCAGTTGGTTAAGCAACTGCCTTTGGCTCAGGTCATGATCCCGGAGACCCGGGATGGAGTCCCACATCGGGCTCCCTGCTCGGTGGAAGCCTGCTTCTCCCTCTCTCCCTCCCTCTGCTTGTGTTCCCTCTCTGGCTGTGTTTCTCTCTGTCAAATAAATAAAATCTTTAAAAAAAAAAAAAAAAAAAGAAGAACAACCTGCATTCCTTGTTTTGTGTTCTCAACCACTGTATTTACACTTCAATTCCACATTACCTAGAAAATAACACATTACCTCAGAAAATGTCACATACGCAGATAGAGCTTCCTTCAATCAGAAAAGCGCTTGATAAATATTTGTTCAATTTTGTATGCCCTCCAAAGATATCCAGAGAGCAGTCACCCAGTGGTAATTTGTTCACTGTTTTAAATACAAAGCAATGGCAACTACTCTTTTACCATGACACTAATTAATGGGAAAGCTGTCCAGTTACAGGACATAATTTAAAAATATAGAAATCCCATAAAACAAAACTATCTTCAAAAAGATATGAGTGCATAAGTTCTATCTGCCCACAGGATCTTAATTAAAGATAAATAATGCTGACCCCATGAAGTTCTCAGTTTCTTTCTTATGATGATGTCACAATCACAAATTTACAACTTCACACTATGTAGAGATTGACTTTCAAACTCCTTATGATGACATTCAGTGTCCTTTAGTATCAGATAAGATTAAACTGTTTCTTATTTTTCTCATCTTTTTTTTTCTTTTTTCAAAATATACTGCACACATTTAGTTGAGCCAGGGTACCTTACTCTTCCCTGAGCTCAAGACAGAACTTTAGTTCGTGCTATTCCCTCTGCCTAGATGTATATCTATATCTGCTAGATCTCCTAGATTCCCTCCACGTTGATGTATACCTATATCTGCTCTAAGGCACTGCTGAAATGTCACTTGCTTCAAGAGTGTTCACCTATTCCAACGGTTGGAAATGATCTTCACTCCTTTGTAAAACTCAAACACACAGTGAGGAACTTAGAGACTTACACCCTGTTTTACTCATTTTTTTCTCATGCTTAGGAAGCCACATACTGCCAGATGTATAATCAGTGCTAGTGTGTGTGTATGGGGCTATTTGTTTGAAAGAATTTGCCTCAGTTTCAAGCATCCAGTGAATCTTAAATACCTTTATTTGCCTTCTTCTAACAAAATAGGCACGTTTTACTGAGTCAGCCTTTCCCAAATTATAGACCATAAAACACTAGTCACGTTAGATGCCTCCTAAAATAATGGAAGTGTCTTACGGAAGAGTAATGAAATGATTATTAAAGAAATTAAAGAGATAAAAAAAAAAGTCCATAGGAAAGCAATCTGGAGATTTAAATATTTGCAGTTTTCATACCAGGCTTTTTTGTTTGTCTGCTTTTCCCCATCTCCTGGGACATAGTTTGGGAAGCACTGGTCCAGCCTCTGCAAATGACCAGCTCCTCTAGTAACGTAACTACATGCATACACCTCAATCCTCTCCCCTTTCCTATCTGCTGTCCCGTCCACCTGGAGGGCTTTTGCTCCTAACTGCTTACCTAATGAACTCCTAATCAGCTTTCAAAGTAGATTTTTTTTCAGTAGTTTAACCAAGTTTATTATTCATTCCCACAAAGTCCATCACAGGACTGTGGGACTCTCCAGAACAGCTGTTCTCCATGCAGAGGGGCTCAGCATTCCAAACTACTGAGTTTCTAGTCCCTTTTTCTGTCTGGGCATCCATGACTGCAGCAGGAAAAGCGCTAGAGTCTTACACCAACAAAGACTTCAACCCAGAAGTTAGATATTAAATATCACACTCTACTGTTCTTTCACTTGGCCTCTATCAGAATCTAATTGCTCCTTTCTTTGTGTTCTCACAGCATCTACAATAGAGTAGAAATCACTTCATTGTTATTTATTTCATGCTTATCCTCATTCTTAATTTATGTGGGCATAATACCCTGCACTCACTAGGCAATCTAAAATGTGTATAATACTGAAAGGATCTCGGGAATTAGGTTGATCTTCTATGGATGTGTGTTGGGGAGTGGATGGGTGGTAGTTATCCTCATTTGAGGGAAGAAGGTAAAAGGAGAAACAGCCTAAAAATCCCAAAGCTAAACTGGCTTTTGCCTCATTATAATATTTTTATTAGGTAACATAATTCTGATAGACATTTGAACAGACCATCTAAAAATAAATACTTTGTAGACTAATCAAGTTTACAATGTTTTTAGGTCACCAAATAGAAGGGACACCTTTTTTAAAGAAGAGACAAAAATAAAGGGTATATGCTACATCAATGTTATTAAAAATTTTTTTTCTTCTCTGTTTCCCCTTCTTTCTCGCCTCCCAAAACATCACGGCCTGAAAGGAAAAAATTCCTTTAGTAGAAGCTTCGTGAGTAGGAAAAAAAAAGAAAAAGTCAGGTTATCTGTTGTTTCTCTCAAAAACATTTTAAAAACATTTATAATCTCAAACTCTATTGTTGCCTGTCTCACTAAGTCTTGAGTGCCATAATATTAGTTCTGGTTTACAAATTCATATCAGCAATAAATTTGACTAAATTGACTAAACTGTATCTCTTCTACCAATTCTAGGTCTCTCAGCTGGGATCAAGGGTAAAAATGTACCCCTCCTGATAGTGCACTCCCTATACCATGATTTACCCTAAAATTTCCCATCCTCTGCCCCTTAGTTTCCTACCTCATTTGTCTAAACTGCACTATTCTCATAGTGTTCTTTCCTGATCAGCACTCTAATCTCCTGATCGTTCTCTTACTGTTCTCTGATGCTCTCCTAAATTCTACTTCTTCCATGAGGCATTCTTTGATAGGTCGGCCTGAACTTTGCTCACCATCCAAACTTCTTCCAGCTGATGTGCCCCATCACAACAAACAATAACAAGGGTTGCACTGTTAATGTGTGTGTAGGATCTGTACCAAACTCTAGAAAATTTGGATGTAGAACTTAAGAACTGGCTAAAATATTTAGTCCTGAAGTGCCAAGGAAAATATCTAAGTATTGTACATAGCAATATACTAACATAGTGTATATTAAACCGAATATTAAAAGAACATAATTAACTAGGCTATCCTGAATTAAATGCATTTACTCACTTCATGCTTTTATATTGTCTAGCCAGCTAATATTCCAGTTCACCAGTTGATATTACTCAACTCTAAGACATTTTTAGTTTTATCAATGCCTTTTAGTCTCTTCGTTGGTAAGAATACTTAATTTATCTTGTTACTTAAAAGAGCATAGGAATAAAAATTGAAACAAATGTGAGGAATTGTAATAACATAACTTGTTACAGCCTGTGATAGTAAATGGAGATTTCTGCTGGGTTATGAATACCTGGGACCCAGAAAGAGCTGATATTTCTTTTTCATGAAAGTCTTTTCTTTATCTAAAAATTCATTTCTATTTAAGGATATCCTTCAGGACTTTTTCCATTTCTTCCATATGTTCCATGTCCTACCCCTACGGAGGGATCCTCTTGGTATTGTAAAACATACCATTTGCTTCTCAGTGAAGTCCTCCAACAGGAAAAGCTTTAACTGTGGTTGGATTCTCCTACAATGTTCACATGTTCAACTTGAACTCAGGGATAATGGTCAAACCTGGCTTTCTTACTGTCTCTGTTCTGTTGACTCATTTGCCTTTGCTGGAACATTAAAAAAAAGGACTTCTGTGTTCAGTTCTGTGTTTTTCTGAAGGGCAAAGATGTCACTGAGCCCAGTCTCTGATCTGTGTTTTTCAGAGCATACCTGAGCAATTTCCAAAAGGTTTATCTCTCTCTGAGGGCTTATCAAAGAGAGGGGAAAGCTGGGTGAGAGGAATGTCCCTTCTCTACCTGACCTCCAACCTTCTGCACAAAACAGAAGCAGAACTGAAATCAGAAAGGGACCTGTGCGCATGTGTTGGGGGCCACATAGGTGACTCCCCAATGTCTGCAGCTGCAGCTTCCACTTGGAGCCTCCAGGGACTTGATTCTAAGTGGCTGTGAAAAGCCACTGAGGGGTTTGTGCTAGCCAGAGGCCACGGAAGCTGCCATCCCCAGCTAAGTGATTCTCTGTTCGCACTGGGCATAAGCCCAATTTGAACAGAGAATCTGTTTTCTTCCCTCATTTCAAAGGGCACATTTCTGAATACTTCCTCATGTGTAGGGGTGAATTGGGAACAATAATATTCATTTATAAAAGAAACCATAGTGTTAATTATTATAACTGCGTGTTAGTTCACACTGTGATATGGAAGTGTATGGGTGTGCATTCTAGTCTCTTAAGAAAATGCACATTTATCTAGAAATTATTTAACATTCTGAAGCTACATTCTTTAAGTTGAAAAGTGATGCCAAGCTATCTGGATATTCTCCAATTCATGCATCCTGAGAAACATATATCCTTGTGATACCACTGCTACTCTTTTTTTTTTTTTTAAGATTTTAATTATTTATTTGACAGAGAGATCACAAGTAGGCAGACAGCCAGGCAGAAAGAGAGGAGGAAGCAGGCTCCCTGCCAAGCAGAGAGCCCGATGCGGGCCTCGATCCCAGGACCCTGAGATCATGACCTGAGCCGAAGGCAGAGGCTTTAACCCACTGAGCCACCCAGGTGCCCTACAACTGCTATTCTTATTCAATATAGTCTTGAGGTAAATGGATATTCCCCACTTTCATTTTTTTCTTCTATCCTAGTGTGCGTGCACCCTCTCTTTCTCTCTAACCCACCCATGGACAAATATAATCACACACGCACCATAATTCTGGACAATTTCTTAAATTATTCCAGACATTCTTCTAGGCAATACTTTTTTTTTTTCCCCCTAGATTTGTGGTTTTGGCACTCCAACACCAAGTTCACATCCTGGACCATGCCTTCTATTAGTGGATGTCTGGGCAGTCTCCCAATAAAGCTGAGCAGTTTCAGTATCATTAGTGGGATGATGGTATTTCAGTTTCTCTTCCTTTCATTCCTCTTTAGTTTACTATCAGTGCCACTGAGCTTAATGAACCAAACCGCCTGCTCATGCATTAAAAACGGAGATGTGCATTCTGCCATGGGGGAAAAAAGTGCTAAGTCCCATTTTCTACAGCAGACAATTTTTAGCAATCATGAAGTAGAAAAGGAAATATGAGAATATTTGTATAACAGGGAGATATTAATAAAAGCATTTTAAACTTTCAAATAAAGAATGCACTAATCTGTAACTGCAGAATGCCCTTATAAATAGCATGCATTCATAATACAAAATCATTAAGAGTGCTCTTAGTATTAGTTACCTCTCTAGTACTGATAACAGTAATACTAATATGCTAATTACTAACAATCAGAACTGACCATTAAGTAAAAGCTGTGTTATAAAATATTATCTAGATCTTCCATTCATATCATTATTTCACATCATCTCTGGTGTTTGAAGTATACTAGAGACTGGCTTAGAAGTAAAAGCATACCCATATAGCTAAAATTACTAAATACCCAAATTGTAAAATCTAAATGTCATTGTTCTACATAACAATATCAAAAATTATATTGTTCCAGACCCAAAATACTGCTTTTAGTAAAGGAGTGAATGCATACGTAACATGGCTAATAACCATATATTAGGGTTATACATGGTGATCCAAAATTTTGGCCCCACATTTTGTGGTACTGAAGTGACTCTGACGTATCAAATCACTATGACATGGTCTTACTGAATTCAGCTTTTGCAAATACCTATGGCTTTATATTAAACTAATTCCTTTTACTCACTTGCAGCTCAGTGGGGAGGGAGGTGGGAGAGTAGCTCCTCAAAATTGTCATTCGTATCAACTACATGATCACGCAACTTAGTTATACTGCACACACAGGGAAGGGACCCTTGAATCTTAGAGAGGTGATTTTGGAAGAAAGGTAAGCCTTAGAGTGTGGATTTTTGATAGCAGCTCCGGCAAAGAAAATACAAGGCAGGGTTCAAAAAGAGAGGGTAGAGAATGGGAAAGATAAACCGCAACTGTCTTGCAATCTTGCTTCACTCTTTCAGTAAACACATTTCTATCTGCATTTCCCCACCAAGAAATGCACTGCACAGGGTTTATGAGTTTTCCCAACATTTGGAACCTTTTGAAAGCAGTCAGGGCTCCTTCTTATGAGAGCTGTGATTTTCCTACAATAATTTTCTATAATTGTGCCAAAGGGCTAAAAATAAAAATGACATAAGAAGTTTTGCCACAGTAAGAATCACAAGCTCAATTGTAGAACTGAGTCATCATCTTCACATTTCAGGAAGAAGTATCCAGGTTAGGAAATTCACTGTGCTGATTGCCTTCCTCCTGCCTGTGCTGGTTGAGATATAAAGTCTATGGTATGGTTATCAATAACTGCTAGGGACTCTGGCCATAATCGAGTAGATAGCTGTAAAGTACTATCATATTGAGAAAGTAAATGTGGCAAGAACCGTAACAGGCTGAGGTTTATTGAGAAAGTCCTGATTACTGTGCGGGCTGAATACCTCTGATCTGGGGCCAAGGCAGCGCAAAAGTGTTACAGAATTTATCGAGCCTTATTTAAACTAAACATATATCTAGCTCTCTCCCTTTTATTTCTCTTCATCATGCAGCAGAACACATTTTTTGGGTTTATCATGAAACTTCTGTGGGTCCAACCTCTAAATCCTTTGTCACACTTCTCAAGGTCATGAGGGAGCCTCAGAAAGGAAATATTTTGTGTTGATTGGGTCCGTGATTCATATGCCTAAGGGTGTTGCTAAATGAGCCTTTTGTACTTTCAGAGAAATGACTGAAGGATGGAGAAAGAGGGGCTTGTGAATCCTGTTAACAAGCTGTGCTCTGCAGATCCTGATCCCTTTTGCCTGAGCCCTTTGTCACTTCCGTGAAAAAAAGAATTTTACCCTCCAATTGACATTACATGGAGAGTAGACACTCTGGTTTGAAATTAAAATGAAGCATTCAGCAGTATAGGAGTCAATATACAGAAACTCTCTTTTCTTTTTCTGCCACTAGACTGCTGCATTCTGAGAAAGAGGCATGTGACAAAAAGCAAGGTTCACTCCTGCTGAGATGCTTTTCACCACCACTAGGTACATCAGTTGTTGTGGAAAGAATAGTACAGTTGCTTCAATTCTATGAAGCTTGAGTGTGGCATAGCATGTTATCTATAAGTGTATTGATTTTAGTCAAATATGCTCATCTGGCTAACGGCTTCTTCCTTTTTTTAACAATCCAGGAAACAGAAAGATAAGCAAACATAATTTATCTATAGCGGCTAGGGTCTCTATTTTGTATTTCTCATCAGAGAGACCTGCTGTATTGTGTATATATTAGGTTTTATGAATTATTGTATCACTAATGAAAGATGTTAGATGCTCCATATATGGCAGAGGAAAGGACTTACTCCCTGCAGGGTTATAATCTCACTTTTTCCCTTTCTCCATGGCACCATGATTCTACTTGCTCAATCTATACCAGTGAGGATATTTTTCCCAGCTACATTTGTTTTTGACCAGGTTTTTTTAGAGTGCTGTGGAATACTTTGCATACAGTGAAAGCCACCCACTTAGAAGTAAAGTTCTACGAGTTCTGGCCTACACAATCTGGGAACCTAAGATGCAATTAATGTATCCCTTCAGCTTGACTCAATCTGAGGCGGGATTCTTCCTGACTTTGAACTTTATTTTTTAATATTTTATTTATTTATTTGACAGAGAGAGATCACAAGTAGGCAGAGAGGCAGACAGACAGATAGGAGGAAGCAGGCTCCCTGGCGAGCAGAGAGCCCGCTGTGGGCCTCGATCCTAGGACCCTGAGATCATGACCTGAGCTGAAGGCAGAGGCTTTAACCCCCACTGAGCCACCCAGGCACCCTCTGCCTGACTTTGAAATGCATGTATCAAGAAAAATAATTTCTGCATCTCCTAGTCTCTGTGGGAGGGGAAGAGACTAACTTTACTATTGCCTATCTGAAAGCACAGCCAGCCTATTCACATTGACCAATCTCCCTCTTAACATCCTCCAGTCTTTTCTCATTAGCTCATCCAAGTGCTTAAAAACTCTCCTGCTTGATTTCAATGGAAAATTTAAATTGGATTCTCCTTATTGTATCGATATTTGTCTTACTTAATATAGTAAGTATTGTGTTTTCTAGACACATTTGAATCAAGATTCACCCAAAAGGTCTTTGCTTTTCCTTTCCAGGTTGGGAGGAGGTTTTCTACGGTTTCAACTGGAAAACTTCTTATAAAATAACTATGCCAATATGTGAATAAAATATCCAGCCACCTCTCTAAAAAAAATACGAAACCTTCTATAAAATTTGATAAAATATATATCTACAAAATGCTTAAAATTAAATATCAATTTGTTCTAAACAGATATCATGTCCTAATTATCCATCCAAGCCAAAATTGAGATAATTCAGCCAAAAAGTACATTTTTTTTTTAATTAATTTATTTATTTATTTTTTTTTATTGTTACTAAATTTTTTTTTCCAGTGTTTCAAGATTCATTCCCCATTCCCCACACCCAGTGCTCCCCGCTTTAGGTGTCCCCAGTACCCACCACCAGGCTCTCCCATCCCTCCACCCCTCTCCCTCCAAGTCCCTCAGTTTGTTTCTGTGTTCAAAATCTCTGTTGTTTCGTTTCCCTCCCTAGATTACCCTAGTTCCCATTTGCTT